>CAUYPK010009521.1:0-34342 GCA_963574355.1 Loris lydekkerianus
ATTACTTGATGGCTTTTCTCTGACACGCAGACATCCTTAATTTAAAATATTCCAGGCCTTGACACCTTTAAGCCAACCTGCCTTTCTTTACCTGATTACAAATCAGTCCACGAATCTTTAAACCCACCTATAACCTGTCAGCCCCCCCCCCCCCCCTTTTGAGATGCCCACCTTTTGGACCATGTCCGCCCTTCACATTTGAACTAGGGACTGACGTGTAATTCCTGTCTCCATGAATGTGTAAAACCAAACCCTTCCCAGCTACACCAGAAGCATTTTCTCAGGACCATGTGCTCAACTCAGAATCAACCCCTTTATGTTATTTCACAGAATTTGGGTTACTTTTTTTGTGTCTATTAACAGATAATTGATAGGCAAAAATGTTGGTTTCACATGTGTTGACAAAAACACAACATAGCTGTATCTGTGATCGCCTTCCCTTGTGGGATTGCAAGCATCTTTACAACAAATATGAAGTACTCTGCATCCATCAATAACTGGGAACAGTTTCCTTTGTGAATATTTTTTCTGAAGCCCTGTTCTACCGCTCTTCTTCCTACACGAGAAAGTCTAATTCAATACTGACATAATGTGATTTGAAGACAATTCATGCTACACATATGAATACAAATTACTATTAAAAAAATCAACTATGATGATACTAATACAAATAATACTCCTGTTATTTGTAATTATTAGTGTAAACACTAATAAAAATAACACTCCTGATGAATAGATATATCTTTATTGGGTTAAACACACACAGATACATGATGAAAATTATGTCAAAATGCAGCTCCTTTTCTCTCCTCTCACTGCTAAAAGCAATTATTGTTTTCTTTTTTGGTTTCTTTTTCCTGACCCCACGCATGTGGGGTAGACCAGCCATCCCTAACTTCATTGGGGTTTTTTGGTAATGCTCAATGACCAAAATGGAGGGATGGAGAGAAAAGTGGCAGGGCAGAGGACAAAATGTGAACAGTCCAGGATAAGGATTTTGTGTTGAAGAGGGATCAGTAATAGACAGTAACCAGCAGACGTCAATGAGGCGTCTTGACACTCAAGTAGTCAAGTGTCAGGAATTGGAACCTTTATAAGATTCCAGAGGTACAAATGAAAACTGGAGCTCATTTTGACCCGTTTTCCTCTTGAATGAGAACTTTGTGCTGAACCAGGCTGTCCATTCATTCATTTATCACACAATAATATTTTCCTGAGCTCTTACAACGTGCCAAACATTTTTCTAGGATCAGGGAACTAGTAAACAGATGTAAATGTAACAGCCAGAAATCCTGGTCTTCAAGGAACTTCTGTATAGGGAAACATTAATTAAACAAATAAATTAGTAAAACATACAGCAGGGAGTTATAAATCAGCTAACAAAATGGTACATCTGAAAAGACAGATAGAAAATGTGGGATTGGGGTAAACACTTCAAGAAACCCAGGGAGAAAATATAGCAAGGGCAAAGGCTTTGACTGAGCTGAATCCTCACCTATTCCAGGAGGAATGAAGATCAGTGAGGCTGGAGTTAGGTGAGCTGGGAGGGAATTAGAGATTAGAGAGGAAACAGAATGACTGTCCATGGTTTACGAGTCCTCTTGGGCCTTTGTGAGAGTTAGTTCTTGCTCAGAATAAGATAAGCTTTTGAAACATTTTGAGCTTTGCAGGTAAAAGAGTCAAAGAAATTTTATTTTATTTACATCAAGGTATCCTGTGTGGGGTTGTCAAATTGAATGTTAAGAGTTTTAAACAACGATCATTCTCAATGTCAGTTGTAAATTGAAGTCTGGTGGATAAAGCTAGTTACATTAAAATATACAGATATGGAATTGTTTATGGAAAATCACCTTCAGAAACTCTAAAATGCTGTTTTAAACAATGGTGAAATACACATAAATATTAAAACACTTTGTAAAGGCTTGGCGCCTGTGGCTCAAGCTGCTAAGGTGCCAGCCACACACACCTGAGCTCGCAGGTTCGAATCCAGCCCGGACCCTCCAAACAACAATGATGGCTGCAACCAAAAAAAAAAATAAAATAAATAAATAAATAAATAAATAAATAAATAAATAAATAGCTGGGTGTGTGACAGGTGCCTGTAGTCCCAACTACGTGGGAGGCGGAGGCAGGAGAATCACTTGAGCCCAGGAGTTGGAGGTTGCTGTGAGCTGTGATGCTACAGCACTCTACCCAGGGCAACAGCTTGAGGGTCTGTCTCAAAAACAAACAAACAAACAAAAAAAGAGCATTGTTCTTAGCAAGTTCAAAATAAAACACAGCTATTACTATTGACATCATCATCTTTCTCTGTCTTTAGGTGTGAAAGCTGGCACCCAGTGTGAAGACATCAGTTACACAAAAAAATGAGATGATAATTTCTTCCACAAAACATTTTCTTTTTCTTGGTGACTTTTGAGGGAAGGATTTGTGCATGTCATAATATCTCCCCTCCATCATAAATTGTTTGTCAGCAGATATAAGGCATACTGGAAGACAAAAGCAAGCACTAAGTGAGAAGTATTAAAAGTAAGACAAAGTGAAATAGATTTTATTTTCCAATAAGCCAGGATTTTTGGTGAGAGGATAAAACAGTGTAGTCAGAATTCAATGCTGAAAGTTCATAAGGATATCCTAAGTCTAACCCACAAAAGTGAGGGAGGGAGCAAAGTTCCCAATTTTAATAATCTGAAGGGTTATACACATTATTCACACACACACACACACACACACACACACTCTTTCTGTGTCTTTTTCTTTCTTTCTTTTTTTTGGAGACAGTTTCACTTTGTTGCCTTTGGTAGAATGCTGTGCCATCATAGCTTACAGCAACCTCAAGCTCTTGGGCACAAGTGATCCTCTTCTCTTGGCCTCCTAAGTAGCTGAGATTATAGGTGCCCACCACAATACCTGGCTGTTTTTTAGGGACGGGGTCTCGCTCTTGCTCTGACTGATCTCGAACTCCTGAGCTCAGGCAATCCACCTGGCTCAGCCTCCCAGAATGGTTTTTTTTTTTTTTTTTTTTTTGCCTAAACTTTGGTTTAGATTTTTCTTCTCCCAACTCCCACTATATGAACCAATAGATGGAAATTCAGCCCTGGAGAACCAGTGTGGCATAATGGCAGGAATTAAATGAGAATGCTACTGAATGATGTTCTCTGGTTCCAACAGGTTTAGTCAATATAAGGCACTGGAATATTAGGCAGAAGGCCACCATGGCTTTAGACAATACAGTCTCTACTGACCAGTAGGAAAGATTCTCCAAATGTAGTATCTGAGTTTGTAGTCAGTGATCACTTCAAGGTAAATAGGAAAGAAACAGTATCTATCACATCCAAGCACTGCCCAGTTCTCCCAGAAGTCTAGACCAGAATTCAGGGAATATTGTTGCAGAACAAAAAATTTTTATGACAAGACTGTATATTACTAGCTTTAGTGTTATAATGTGAGTAACAGAAAGTCACTGAATTCTGAGTCTTATGATATCTAGATTTGAATCCCAGTGAAGTCCCAAATTAGTGGCATGGCCTTGTGCCATTTCTTTATCTGCCTCTTTCATTTCATCAATAATGACAGTGACACTTACATAATGGGATTAAATAAAGTAATGTGCTATGCATGGCCCACAGAAGGTATTCAACGCAGTATGTGAATTAACATTAGCCAGTTTCAGCAAGTTTGGAGTAAACGACAATTGGATATTCAGGATGTAATAATGTTTGCGACTATCATTCTTTTATATTCAAATCATTGAAATATCATATTCTGATCAGAAATGTGTCTACCAATGCCATTCTCCCCGCCCCAGAAAATGAGCAAAATAAAACCATCTTTTAAGCAAAAATTGATTCTGGTGGCATTCTCTCTTATGGTGAATTATTTCTACTTTGGGAGAAAGTATAAGAAAGAAAATACAAAGAGTGCTTAAGAATGTCATTGAGTTTCTTTCTCTCACTTTTACTTCCCTTCCCTTGAAATTATCATTTCTATACTTAGGCATCAAAAAGTGAGCCAATTTAAATCTCAGCCTCCCTCACTTTCTCCCTCCCTCCTTCTCTTCTTCTCTTCTTTTCTCTCCCCCTCTGTCTCTCTTTCTCCTTCTTCCTCTCCCTCTCTCCCTCCCTTTCTCCTGCTCCCCCAACCCTATCATACAAGGTCATTAATTGCTATGGGGACCTTCATAAACCCTAGTCTGCCGATGGGGTGAGAACTCTATTGTTAAATGTATTATGGCAAGACTGTCTTTGGAGATTGCCTGCTTGATTGCTTTGTAAAGGCCCAATGGCACACAGCAATTAAAATCCATAGACCTCTATAACCCTTCTGATGTTTTACGGGCCTTTTTGTGTCCTTCGGTAGAGTTTACCATTTGTGTATTTCCCACTGGGTCTCTCTTTCAAAACTCTAAGTGGAATTTTCTTTTTAATCCATTGTGATAAAGCTAGTTATACATCATGTGAAAGGTTAATGAATATTTTCAAAAGCAGCATATGTTTTAAGTCAGGGGGTGAAAGTTATAGTCAAGAATGGTTAGATAAAAACTGATAGTATTTCCAAATCTCATCTAAGTTAATTTCTATAAACCTTACCAATACCTGTGACTCCTAAAGTAAAGCATAGCTTGTAAGATTTTAATGACCTCAAAAATGAAGAAAGTGACTGGAATTTGTATGGAAAGCCCTCTTTTGATCCATTGCACAGAAATGACGCAGTTCAAGTCTCAGGTCTATGTCATACGCAGAACAGATGCATTTATTTATATTTTATTTGATTGAAACAAACATTTCACCTTTCCTGGGGGCTTTGCTAAGGGAAAAGAACTCCAGCTGAAGCTGCTGATCTTAGTGCTGAAAGTAGAAAGGAGCCTGGCACTGTGAGCTGTTTAGAACTGTAGCTCACACTCAGCTGTGCTGTTGTCCTTAACATCATTCTGGAGTTCTTTTCCCTGGCTTCACCTCCTACTATGCTCTCAAGTTTCTCACCTCTGCACAAAAACTAGGAATTTTTGTTAGCAAAGCCCCCAGGTAAGAGAAACATTTTGTGTGATGAAACTGGGAGAAAAGTATTTATCCTATTATATGTAGACAATGTGGGGGAACAGGAGGATAAAGACAAGGAAAATGCATTCTTATTTAATGGAGAGATACTAGTTCTTAATCTCTACTACCAGATGGTCACAGATCAACAGGAATAATTCAATGACTTTTTGTTTAGCTCCATGGGGTTCTTATCTGCTTATGGACAAATAGTGCAATATGCTTTTAAAATATTATGATTTTTAAATTTCTAAATATTATTGCTTTTTAAGTTATTATGTCAAGTTTGAACTGTTCAACAGTAAAAAAAAAAATTCTACTTAGCAGTTTTTTCTAAGGGTGTATTTTCTAAGGGAAAGCCCATGTTATTCATGCATCTAGATCACCTGTTATGCTAGATTCCCATTCTGCTTTCTTGAATTGAAATACTACATGTATTTCAATATTTATTGAAATAAATCTCCTCATATGATTCTTATATACATGAAAGTGTGGAAAGTCCTCTAGAAGTTAAAATTTCTAGAATCTTTTGTTCAACAAGGAGTTGATTCTGAAAATGTACATTCCGGGCACCATGTAGGTGTTTTACAACATCTGTAAAATTCTCAGTTTTCTTGCAAAGTAGGTCTATTACTTCTAATTTATAGATAACCCTTACTATTCTTCTTTTTTTTAATCAAAAATATTTTTTCAAGGACCTGATGACCTCTAGGTACTAGAAAATATTGAGTAAGACAGTTCCTATGGTTGAATGGCTCTGAGTTTAAAAGTGACCTGAAGAGAAATAGGAGGAATTAGATGCTCTTCCAATATTTCCTTTGGTCATTTTAAATGACCTCCAAATGAGTAATTACATGAAAAAAAATATATATATATTATTAATTTAATACACACACACACACACACACACACACACATATATATATATGGCCTTATATTTTTCCCTTGCTTGAGAACCCCATGCTATGAGAATTGTCTTTTTAGTTACATTAATCATCTCTAAACACATCAATTTACCTTTTACATAGAATATAGCAATAAAATATTGAAATATATCTTTGAATATTAGAAATTTAATGTAGTAAATTTCTGTAATTATATATTGCCTCTACATTTATGTTGAATATGTTTGATTCTCTCAAACCAAATATAAGACGTACTCACCCTTGACACAATTTGCAGCTCTCTGCCCCCTCACAGTTTTTCAATGTGTTAATCAAGATACCTGCCTTATCCAACTGTCTCCTGATGTCCTCTTTGCTGTAAAATAGGTAGACACACCCTACTTATCACCGTATTGATCCCCATAGCACACATGGATAGCGCAGCTTTGGAACCCATGCCTATTTGCTGAAATCCACCAGTTAGAGCTCTCTGGGGTAACTGGCTAAGGTAACACCATGGACCTCAATAAAGGCTTTGGTGTGCAGAGGGCCTTTCCCGCTGATTTCATGCATGTGTTTCTGTCAGCTCTTCCTTTGCCATTGGCCCCCAAAGCATACAACAGCAAAGGTAAATGTGCGCTGCCAGTCCTTCTTTCCTGTCTCACTGTAACATTGCTAATAAATCATTGCATTTACATTATTCACTTGACATGACCTTAAAATACTCATCAACATAGTTAGTCATTACCAGTAAATCAGAATTGGCAACTTAGATGAAAAAAGCTCCAGCTCCCCTAGTAATGTAGAAATGATTGGTGTTACAATTATCCAAATCCACACTAAATTTATTTTTTAATCAGAAAAAGAACTTGTTCATTTTTGCTTTGGTATTCTTTTACCGAGTATGAAATACTCACATTTGTTATCCCAGGAAAGCTTCTCAAATGTCAAGTCTCAAGGAAATAAAAAATATAATCAGATTCTATGGTATGTATCTGGATATGGAACAAAGACAGTAAGACAGCTTTGAAATATTCATCTATGATATATCCCTGGGAAATCTCCATTTTGAATATTTTCTATCTGTCAAAAGATAAATATATTTAACAAGGCTAAATTAATTTTCACCTTTGTGCATGCTGAGTTAAGACTGCATTAGGCTCCAATTACTTTTCAAAATTTAATTACACCAAACCTATCACTAACAGGCATCATTTCATCAGGGTTTTAAAACTCCTTTTATCTTCCCAATTTATAAACTTATAAAAATATAAATATCAATTTATCTATTTTCAAAAATATATATGCAAACATCCATATAAGTGCTTTTCAAAACAAATTAAGGAAATCTGGTAAAGTATATGTTTGTATTAGCTAATGCTGATAGTGGTCTTCACAAGACTTTATGGCCCTTTTATCTAGATTTTAGAAACTACTTTATCATCAATTATGTTCTCTGTCCACTAGTCATATATCCAGGCCTGGATCTTTTAAGCCTATACTTTTAAGTGAGTTATAATGTTAAGTGAGTGCCATCTCACTATACAAATCATATAATCTGTATGTTACATGAGACTGTGTTAACATATAAATAGGGACAAATACCACATTTGTTTTATAAAGCTAGCATATCATTAATATCAAAACTAGGTAAGAGCAATATAATACTATAAAATTATAGGCCTCTGTCACTATTGCATAAATGATCAATAGCTAAACAAAATACAGATCCTCCCACAGTAATCTATGTGAAATGATCATCATAATGCACCATAATAAATTCAATAAATGCAACAAATACATCATAATAAAAGCTTATCCCATAAATGCAAGAGGTTCTAAAGTAAGTTTATCTATTTATATAATTCACTCAAATAAATTAAATGAGAAAAATATAAACTTAGGGCATGTAGAGAAAGCACAATACTTAACAAATGTTTGTGAGTTCTGCAACTAATTTACTAAACTAGAAATAGAATGGGACTCACTTATAAACAAAGGTATGTCATGTATAAGATCCTACAGAAAACATTAATGTGTGAGGCTTTACAAATATCCCACTGAAATTATTCACACAGAAGGATGCCTAGCGTTCACCTAATTACAGTAGAACTTTAGAGTTGACAGCCCGTCTACATTGACCACCTCCGTCAGTTGACCTCATGTTCATAGAGCAGACAGACACACGGCACATGTACGTTTTGGTACAACAGGCCTACTTCCTTATGTTGACCACCTCCATTTGTTACAGTCCCTTAGGTGGTCAACTTATAAAGATTCTAGTATATTTGATCTTTAGCATCATATTGCAAGTTCAAGCTAGCTCAGTAATACCAAAAATAAATAAATAAATAAATCAGAGAAATAAGAATTGGGGAGAAGTTATAGAAACTGGTTAGTATGTGCATAAGACCAATAGAGAGATTTTTTATGCATATACAATTACTGTGTAATGAAGCATTTAACATTAGTATAGGAATGTCCAAATTGGATGGAAAGCCCACGCATAGATTCAAACATATGTGAGGATTGGATCTTTGCAAAATCTAACACCATAATCAATGAAGAAAGATGCTATAGCCAGGAATTGAGTCAGGTGATTTTTCTCCTGTATCAGGGTACCTAAATACAAATCAATTATGTTTGGATTAAATAATACATATTGATAGCAAAACTTTAAAATATATGGAGGGAATATGAAAGGAAATATAGAAATATATCTAAAGAAATTGCTTCAGAGCTAACATTGAGTTAAAGATTTATAGAATTGTATATATCACATCATTTATATCAAGTAGTTTAAAATATGTAAAACAGTATTACATATTGGCTATCAATACACACATAAAATTTTTTTTCATTAATTTATTTTTTTGCAATTTTTGGCCAGGGCTGGGTTTGAACCAGCCACCTCAGGCATTTGGGGCTGGTGCCCTACTCCTTTGAGTCACAGGCACCGCCCTACACACATGCAATTTTTAAAATGAATTATGTTAACAGAGTTCAATATGGTAGAAAATTTGGGGTATGGAGAAACAAAGTTTAAAAGGACGCAGAGGTTCAAAAAGACTTCAGCTACATCAATGGTGTTTTCTTACTTAAAAAAAAAAAAAATTAAAGTAAATGTAAGCATTTGTTATCCTTGGTGGTAGTTACATATATTGGGAGATGTATGTTTTTTATGTTTGAAATATTTCAAAATTTAAGGGTGGGAGTGTTTGAGAATTTTTTAAGATACTATGTTATGTATTTCCAATGGTTATTTCATAAAATAATTTAAAAGGAGCCCAATTTTATAGACAAAATTATTTCATTAAAGAATGTTATGATATATTAGTTGTGATATTGATTTCATAATCAGCTTAGCATTATAAAAAGTAAGAGAACTCTATATATTTAAAATGTAAGGCCATGTTAAGTGATTAGGTCTAAATAAACATTTCTAAATATATTTTCCATTGTCCTTTGGATATCATGAGTATTACCTGGAGACCTTAAAATTCAATGTCTGATTTATAGCTCCAGAGTGGTATCAAGATGTCAATCATTGAACCACACTTTGAGTAGACAGGCCCTAGGTAATTTGGTTTTAACTAAATTATAACTCTACATTTCTTTGCAACAAATCCTGCTGAAATCTTTACTGAAAATTAAGTGGAGTAAAAGATCATAATTTATCAAGGCTTCAAATTACATAGTATTTATTAATTTAGTATAATCTTTAATACAAACAAAAAATAAGATACTAGGCTTTGTTAGAGCTGTTGAAGAAAGAAAACATCATTGAGGAATCAAGAGACCTTGCATTTGAAATACTAAATAAATTAGTCAATAAATCATTGTCTGTATCAGTGTTATGTGTGTATTCATGTATGTAGGGATCTATCATCTGTCATCACCTGAATAATGTCCTTCCTTTTTAATCTAATTTTATGATTTGACAAGAATTCGTTGTCATCTGGATGTATTGATGCAAGTCACAAAAGCTGACCAAACAGGAATTAGTAAAAAGGTACTATAAAATTTCCTTAAATGAAGAATACTTATTTTGATTTGCTTTTTCTCTTCAACATTTGACTTCTTACGTTTAGAAGAAAAGTCTAAGAAATTTATTTTAAGTGACTTAAAAGAATTCTTTGACATTAAATGATTCTTACCATAGCTGGGCACTGGTGTGGGCACCTGTAGTCCCCTCTATTTGATAGGCTGAGGCAAGAGCATTGCTTGAGCCCAAGAGTTTGAGGTTGCTGTGAGCTGTGATGCCATAGCACTCTACGGAGGGAAACATAGTGACACTCAAAAAAAAAAAAAAAAAAAAAGGCTCTTGCAAGATAGTGGTTAATGATTTAAGTATCAATTATCATAAATATATAGAATAAATGACAAAAAATTAAATGTGATGGCAAAACTGAAGTTTAAAATTAAACTGTACTTCAAAAATAAAATTGGAAATTATACCAAATTATAGGATACATAAGTAGAGAAATATACAACAAAGAACAAGTAAGAATTGTTTTCTTGGGAAAACCTAATCCCTTTGGCCCCACGCAATTTTGAGATCATAGAACTATGTAAAGGAGTTCTACCAAAACAGTGAAGTTAGACTTTTATATAAATCCTATGAGAGTAAAAATAGGATATATCTCCTTCCAAAAGGAAAAAAGCCCTTTAGAATACGATCTGACAGCTCTTCAATCAAGGTGAATAGAGAACAGACTCACTATTAAATTTCACAGATCTGGAAGTGCACCATGAGCAGGAAGATTGAGTCAGACAGAAACATATATGCAAGTGACCTATAAATGGGATACTCAGGGTAGTGGATTAGAAGAAAAAGAGATGGAAATGTTAATATTAATACTACCAAAAAATAGCTCTGTAAACTTTTAAATGACATCTCTCAATGCCTCACTCTGTTCAGGTCTTAACCTTCCTCTCAGTTTAAGAGAGAAAGTGATTACTCAGTAATTTTTAATGTGTCTTCTGGTTCTAAATTTTTTTATTCTGTTATTATCAGATTTTGAAATTCAATGCTTACCCTTGATTACAGCATAAGTAAAAGAAGATCGTATAGATTTAAATTTATGATTAGGTTGGCTGGACATGGTGACTCATGCCTATAATCCTAGCACTCTGGAAGGTCAAGGCAAGTGGATCTCTTGACCTAAGGAGTTTCAGACCAGCCTGAGCAAGAGGCTCTACTAAGATAAAAAAAAATAGCTGGGTGTTGTGGTAGGTGCCTATAGTACCAGCTACTCGAGAGGTTATGACAAGAGGATTGCTCAAGCCCTAGAGTTTGAGATTGCAGTGAGCTATGATGCCACCACACTTTACTAAGGGTGATGGAGTAAGACTCCGTCTCAAAATAAATAAACAAATAAATAAATAAATAAATTTAGGATTAGGCCTGCAATAACTTTTGATACAACCACTCTCAATTTCATGCTAATGAAGAACAAATAAACAACAAAATCTTTAAGGCTGAGTAATATTCCATGGTGTACATATACAATTTATGAATCCATTCGTGGATCGATGAGCACTTGGGCTTTTTCCATGACTTAGCAATTATGAATAGGGCTGCAATAAACATTCTGGTACAAATATCTTTGTTATGATGTGATTTTTTGGTCTTCTGGGTATATGCCCAGCAGAGGAATTACCAGATTGAATGGCAGATCTATTTTTAGATCTCTAAGTGTTCTCCATATATCTTTGCAAAAGGAATGTATTAATTTGCATTCCCACCAGCAGTGCAGAAGTGTTCCCTTTTCTCCACATCCATGCCAACATCTCTGGTCTTGAGATTTTGTGATATAGGCTAGTGTCACTTGAGTTAAATGATATCTCAAAGTAGTTTTGATTTGCATTTCTCTGATGATTAAAGATGATGAGCGTTTTTTCATATGTCTGAAGGCTGTGAGCCTGTCTTCTTCAGAGAAGTTTCTCTTCAAATCCCTTGCCCAGCCTGTGATGGGATCCCTTGTTTTTTTCTTGCTAATGCATTTGAGTTCTCTGTGGATTCTAGTTATTAAACCTTTGTCAGAGATGTAACCTGCAAATATTTTACCTCTTTCATGTTTACATGGATGGAGCTGGAACATATTCTTCTTAGTAAAGTATCTCAAGAATGGAAGAAAAAGTACCCAATCCACTCAGCCCTACTATGAAACTAATTTAGGGCTTTCACATGAAAGCTATAACCCAGTTACAACCTAAGAATAGGGGGAAAGGGGTAAGGGAGCGGAGGGAGGGGGGAGGTGGGTGGAGGGAGGGGGATTGGTGGGATTACACCTGCGGTGCATCTTACAAGGGTATATGTGAAACTTAGTAAATGTGGAATGTAAATGTCTTGGCACAGTAGCTAAGAAAATGCCAGGAAGGCTATGTTAACCATTGTGATGAAAATGTGTCAAACAGTCTATGAAGCTAGTGTATGATGCCCCATGATCATATCAATGTACACAGCTATGATTTGATTTAAAAAAAATATCAAAACAAGTAAAAACGAAACAATTTATTATGTTATTGAATGTTTTAACCAGAAGTTGATCAACACATTACAAAAACCTGGGAGGCAAGTATGGACCAAGATGGCGGCCGAGTAACAGCTTCCTTGCATCTGAGCACCATGAGTCTTGGGAGATAAGACTCCAGGCATCTCTGGCTGGTGGGATCTGCCTATAATCACCCCTTTGAGGATACAGGGAGTCAGCGAGAGACTTCTGGACCCCAAAAGGAGGACAAAAACAGTGGAAAACTGGCAAGTAATCATGTGTGTTTGATGGGGCTAATCCCGCTGACAGCTCTAAGTGAAGTAGCAGCGAGACTGCAAACTGGAAAGGCCTTACCTGTGAACTGTTTTGATATTTTTGGACTTGACACTCAGTTGAACTGCCTTGGGAAGAGCTTGAGCGGGGAGTGCAGAAAACTTTGGGCATTTTCTTGGACCCCAGACTGAGCTGCTGAGCCGGATGGACAGAGCTAATGGTGTTTGGTTGTGGGCTGCAGGGAGCCATTGTGAGAGAACTGCCCCAACAAGGTCCAACTTAGGGGTTGCAGAGCAAGGATCAGGCAGGAACTAGTAACCTAGTGACTGAGCACCCTAAAGGCAGGGTCTCAGCTGCCATATAGCCCTAATCCTCAGGGGGCAGAGTGAGACCAGTTTTGGCACACTGGGTAAGTGGATAGCCACTTCACCAGTGATTCCAGTGACAAGCACTTTCCTGGGAAAGCTTCTGCTTAGCAAGTTTAGAAGCTTAAAATGCATTTTAAGAGGGCTGAAGGGAGACTTAGGGTATCTACCCTGTGGGGTTTGAGAAATCAGCAGAGGCCTCCAGTCATATCAGCATTGTAATTAATATCTCATACCCCAGAAGACCACCTGTTGCCCAGACAATAGTCAACAAGATATATATATTGCTTTGTTTTTGGTTGTTTTTGGTTGTTTGTTTGTTTGTTTTTTGTTTATTTTTATGTTGTTGTTTTGTTTTTTAATTTCAACCTTTTCCATACAGATTTTTTTTTTCTTTCTCCATTTTTCTAGTATAAATACAATTTCCCATTGCTGCCTTTTTCAATAACAAGAACTTTATTTTTGCTAGTGTTTCTCTCCCTATTGTTTGGTTTTTCACCCAATTTTATTCCATAAAGTTTTCTGTTTGCTTGTTTTGGTTTGATTGATGGCGTTTTTGTCTTTCCTCTCTACTTGGTGAGGTGGGGTACTGTGTCTGATCAGGTTAGCAAGAGTTGCTGACCTCAAGGGAACCACCCAACCAGGCACCCCCAGAGGTTGGGGTTTTTAAGAGTTGTGTCAAAGTATTCTACTATACACCCATACTGCTCTATCTCCCTCTTTCTGTTCCTCTCTTCTTTTTGTCAATATTCTTTTACCCACCCCCTTTCCTTTCTCTATTTTCTTTTCATTCTTTCCTTCTTTCTTTCATCCCTTCTTGCTTTTCAACTTTCTCATCCTTCTGGTCCTATACCAAAAGGACTCATTGAAACCTTACTCCACAGGCACAGGAACTTAAAGAGCAAGAGGAAGTGAAAGGAAAATTAGGGCAAGGAAACAGATAAAAGAAATCACTCATGAGGAAGAATTCAGCAGAAAACTCCAGGCAACATGAAGAACCAGTCCAGAACAACCCTGCCAAGGGACCATGAGGTTGCTACTGCAGAGGATTCCACCAATAAAGAAATGTTAGGATAACAGAAAGGGAATTTAGAATACACATGATGAAAACAATGAAGGAAATGATGGAAACAATGAAGGAAACTGCTAATAAAGTGGAAAACAACCAAAAGAAAATCCAAAAACAGAATCAAGTAAGAGATGAATGATATGAAGAATATAGAAAGAATATAGCAGAGCTGAAGGAACTGAAGCAATTAGGGAACTTAAAGATGCAATGGAATGTATCAGCAACAGGTTAGACCATGCAGAAGAAAGAATTTCAGAGGTAGAAGACAAAGTTCTTGAGATAACTCAGACAGTAAAAGAGGCAGAAAAGAAGAGAGAGAAAGCAGAACATTCACTGTCAGAATTATGGGACTATATGAAGCATTCCAACATACGAGTTATAGGAATCCCAGAAGGGAAAGAAGAATGTCCCAGAGGAATGGAAGCCATACCAGAGAATATTATAAAAGAAAATTTCCCAAATATCACCAAAGATTCTGACACACTGCTTTCAGAGGGATTTCGGACCCCATGTCGCCTCAACTCTAACCGAGATACATTGTGATGAACCTGTCCAAAGTCAAGACAAAATAAAAGATTCTGCAAGCTGCCAGGAGTAAGCGCCAGTTGACCTATAGGGGCAAGTCCACCAGAGTGACTGCAGACTTCTCTAATGAAACTTTCCAAGCAAGAAGACAATGGTCATCTACCTTTTATCTACTTAAACAGAACAATTTCCAGCCCAGAATTCTGTACCCTGCTAAGCTAAAATTTAAAATTGATGGAGAAATCAAGTCATTTATGGATATACAAACATTGAGGAAATTCACCACAATAAGACCAGCTCTACAGGAAATACTTCAACCTGTTCTACACACTGACCATCACAATGGATCAGCAGCAAAGTAAGAACTCAGAAATTAAAGGACAAAACCTAACCTTCACACTGATGCAAAAGATAAAACTAAGCAATGGACTCTCACAAAATAAGATGAATAGAATATTACCACACTTATCAATTATCTATAAACAGTTTTAATTGTTCTAAGTAGGAGCCTTGATTCAAATGACCCTACCTGACATTTCCCCAGAAATGGAAATTATTTCACTTTAAAAAATCATATAAATGTTATCAGACTGTGTTATGCATTTTTGTTCAACATTATTATGAGATTCATCCATGTTAATTCAGCTAATATATTTATTTTCACTTCTGGATAATATTCTACTATTTCAATATACCAGATTTAATAGTTCTTTATCCAGGTGATTAAGTTTGACACCTATTTAATAAACATTTTGCTATTTCAAAATATCAAAAAAAGCATGCTTCTGGAGGCATGTTTTTTAAATCTATCTATCTATCTATCTAATCTATCTAATTTCCTGGCGAACATAAGTAAAATTTTTTTTCTAGGAAACATACCAGTAAGTAGAAGTGCTGAGTTATATTATGTGAACATTTTCAACTTTGTTAAATATCACAAAATTATTCTTCAAATTATTATAATAATTCCCATTTGCACTGTCAGTATATAAAAATTTTACATTGATCTACATTCTAACCACTTGCTATTTTTAAACTATAGTTCATGTATCTGATAAATGAAATTTTTAAAATTATAGTTTTTTATTATTAATGAGGTAGAGTATGTATCTATATATTCTCATTTCCTGAATGATAAGACATAGTTAAACTATTTAGGCTAATATAACCTTGATACATAAACCAGATAAAGAAAGTTTAAGAAAGGGAAATTGTAGGCTACTCACATGAGATCACAGATAGAAAAATCTCGGATATTACACTGGCAAATCAAAAAACCCCAACGTATAAAAACTTGTGTCATGACAACGTTTAATTCATTCCAAGGAAGCATGGATGATTTACTATTACAAAGTTAGTAACATTTGGCAATTTGACCACAATGACAGATTAAGAAGAAAGCCACGCTATGATTTTAATATATGCTGAAAAAGAATTTTGACTTTTAAAAAGATTGATGAACTAAAAACTTTCTTAACATGGTAATGTGTATGTATATAAAATCTATATTGAACATTTAGTGATGAAATTTAAAATCAGATAAAAGGCAAGGATGCCAACTGTAATATCATATTATACATTTACTTGGGATCCCAACAAATCCATTATGTCATGAAAACAAATTAGCTATTGGAAACAGGAAGAATTGAATATAATATTTCATTATTGACAGATAATAATATTATCTTTAGAAATTACCTAAGAGATAGGAAAATAAATTAGTAAAACTTCAGCACTGATGCTGGACTTAAGTGCAATGTACAAAAAAGCAATTAAATTTCTCTGAGCCAACAAAGAATTCATTAGTATAATTTTTTGTTTTTTTGAGGCAGAGTCTCATTACGTCACCCTCGGTACAACTCACAGCAACCTCGAATTCCTGGGCCCAAGCGATTCTCCTGCCTCAGCCTCCCAAGTACCTGGGACAACAGGCACTGGCCACAATGCCAGGCTACTTTTTAGTTGTAGTTGTCATTGTTGTTTGGCAGACCTGGGCTGGGTTCGAACCTGCCAGCTCAGTGTATGTGGCTGGTGCCCTAGCCACTGAGCTACAGGTGTCGAGCCAGTATATTTTAAAACATGTCCCTTAAATAGCAACAAAAGATGGTTACAAACTATTATAAAATGCTTTTGAATACATTTTGGAAAATGCAAATAATGTACATGTATATAAAAAGTTGATATCATAAAGTAATAGTTTCACTAATTAATCTCTAAACCAAAAAGAATTCTAATCAAGGCTCAACACCCATAGCATAATGGTTATGGCACCGGCCACATACACCCAGGCTGGTGGGTTCAAACTCAACCCAGGCCAGCCAAACAACAATGATGACAACCTCAACAACAACAACAAAATAGCTGGGCATTGTGGCAGGTGCCTGTAGTCCCAGCTACTTAGGAGGCTGAGGCAAGAAAATCGCTTAAGCCCAAGAGTTTGAGGTTTCTGTGAGCTGTGACACCATGGTGCTCTACCAAGCGACATAGTAAGACTCTGTCTCAAAAAAAAAAAAAAAATTCTAATCAAAATCCTAAATGGTATTTTCATGAAACTTGACCACATGGTTATAATATTTATGGGGGAAAATCCTAAAATGTCCTATAACTAACCAAGACAATTTTAAAGACAAAAAAGCTGGGGGGAGGAATATTCTGTAAGATACTACATATAAAAAAATTTTTATAAAGCCATGTTAATTAAATCAGTTTAGCTGTACTTCATGGTGAAGCAAATATATCAATGGTAGATAACTGACACCCCCCATATTATATATTTACATACACACATATGTATGCAAAAGAATGTGGAAATAAACTAGAAAAAAATGGTCATTTATATGGAAAAATAAAAGTAAAACATAACCTCACCCATTACAAAATTATTCATTACATTAAATTAAAGATCTACTGCAGGCTCAGCGTCCATACCTCAGTGAGTAGGGCGCCAACCACATACACCAAAGGTGGTGGGTTCGAGCCTAGCCCGGGCCTGCTAAACAATGACAACTGTGACCAAAAAATAGCCAGGTGTTGTGGTGGGTGCCTGTAGTCCCAACTACTTGGGAGGCTCAGCCAAGAGAATTGCTTAAGCCTAAGAGTTGGAGGTTGCTGTGAGCTGTGACACACGGCACTCTACCAAGGGTGATGTAAGGAGACTCTATCTCAAAAATAAATAAATAAATACAAATAAAGACCTTTAGGCAGATTGATGGATTTGTTATATGAGACAGCAATCATAAATTATATAGGAACAGACTGAAAATTTGACCACAATAAAATAAAAACTTCTCAAAAGAAAGAAAATTATGAATAGAGGGTATTTCCAACATACGTAATTCTTCATGACAATCTTTATTTTTAATTTTATTAAATACATATTTTTAAGCTACACACAAGAAAATAAATGAGAAGGTAATATTTTTCTCTTTTAATTGTTTAATTGTTTTACTTTTTTTGTAGATTTGGGGGTACATACTGCAGACTTGTTACAGGGATCTCTTGTGTAGTGGTGTCTTAGCTGTTCCTGTAATGCTCACTCGAGTAGTGTAATCAGCACTCATTAGGTCACTGCTCATCTTACACCCCTCTCCTACTTTCCCACTTCCCTGGCCTGCTGAGTCTCCAAAGACTATCCTTCCACATTCTGTGTCCACGTGGACTTGTTATTTAGATCCCACTTATAGGTGAAAACGTGGTATTTGGATTTCGTGGTATTTGGATTGGACTTGTTATTTAGATCCCACTTATAGGTGAAAACGTGGTATTTGGCTTGGTAACTATTTCTTAGTTATTTCTTTTAGGCCTCCAGTTCCCTGCATGTTGCTGTAACAGACATGATTTCATCGTTTTCTAGGGCTGAGAAGTATTCCATGGTTTATGTCTTAGTTTTGTGTTGCTGTAAGGGAATACCTAAGGCCCGAAAGTTTATAAAGAAAAAAGGTTTATTTGGTTCATGGCTCTGCAGGCTGTACAAGAAGCATGGCACTAGTATTTGCCACTGGTGAGGGCTTCATGGAGATTCCAAGTGAGCCAGAAGGCAGAGGAACAGGCCTCCCATGCAGCAACAGAAGGAGCAAGGGAGAGAGCAGGAGGTGTCAGTCTCTTGAAACAATCAGCTGTACAGCAGACTAATAAAGCAAGAACTCACTCACTATCTCATTATGGAGGGCACCACGCATTCATGAGGGACCCGCCCCCCGACCCACACACCTCCCCAGGTCCCATTCCAACAATGGGCATTAAATTTCGACATGTGATTTGGAAGCGACAAACATCTACACTCTACCAGTATTTACATGTATAAATATACACATGTATACACACACAGAGTATTAAACATCCTTCAGTGTGTGAGGTGCTCAGGTCTGATCCTATACCCCACATCAAAAGGGACATTCAATACCAATATTTAGGCAGATTGATGGTGTCTTAAGTCCTTTTGGCTAACTCTATTGGGTTTTTCAAATGTGTAATATTAGTCTTTCCCCACATTTATCTTTATCTTTGCCCCCATAGACCTAAACACAGAGCCCAGCCCTGCTTCTGTGATTTCCCCAAAACTACCCTCTGGAGGCTGTTGGAGGATCAAGATCACTGAGGATGCCCTGGTGAAGAGACTGCCCACCCACAAGGCTGAGAGTCAGTCACGTCTAATATGCAGAAAAGAATTATCATAGCAGGTCCAAGACCCCTTTGCACGTGTGTATAGTATATAGGATATATACATATACTACATATATAGAAAGGATATATATGTATTTACCACATTTTCTTTCTCCAATCTTCCTTTGATGGAAATTCTAGGTTGACTCCACATCTTTGCTATTGTGATAGTGATATAATAAACACACAAGTGTGGGTATTTTTTTTTTTTTTTTTGACAAAATGATTTTTCCCCCTTTGGGAAGATACTCTGTAGTGTATCATTATATTGGTGAATCATGGTAAAAATCCAGCTAAGCCAGAAGCTCTGGTATCCATTGTCTTCCTCCCTGGAGAACTAAGTGCCTTTATGCAAATTATCTTAGTACCTTACCCTAATGTACGAGGTACCAGAGGAGGGTATATGTACATTTTTTTGGCTTTGTAAATCAACATATGGACCTGTTCCTTAATAGAAATAACATATTGGAAAGGACATCTATATATATCTATATATATAGGTGAAACATAAATTTCATTTAACATCGTTGAGGGTATCTAATGGGTGTTGGATATCCATGACTCTGTAGACTTCTCTTTTTTTCTTATTTTTACCCTACCATTCCTAAAATGGTTTCTCATGGAAAGTATTTCTTTTCCTGTTTCTCTTTCATAGGGATATGTATTTCCTGCAAAATAAACTGAAGTGCTTGTTAAAAATGGGGATTCCTGGGTGTTACCTCAGAATAACTGTGGATGATCCTGGAAATCCATGTTTTTATTTTATTTTCTGGATACATTTTATGACATTAATGTTTGAAAAACCACTGGTCATATCATGTGCCTTGAGCCTGTCTATTAATTTTCATGAACTCTGTGGCCAACCTTTGGACTTGTTAAGGACGATTCCTTCCTTCCTTCTTTTTTTCATGAGGTTGAGGCTTCAACTGTCAAAACCTTCATGTACGCCATTTGCTAATGGGCATGTGGATGAATTTGTTTCTTGTTCCATAGATACCTTGGGTAAAAAGCACAGCTGCCAAAGATGAACATTACTGTTTTATCAATGTACAGGATTTTTTGAGTTAGAAAGAAGTGGAATTTAAAAGATGGTTGTTAAAAGCTTATGTTCTATAGCTCTATTTGTAGAATAAATGAAACTGTAGTGACTTAGTATTTTTTTCAATTTGTTTTATTTGCTCCTTCTGAAAAAGTTAATTGAACTGAATTTCTAGTTTTCTTCAAACAAGGGCTTTCAACTCACTGTCACTGGCAATGTGAAGTCAACAAGACAAAAGCAATCAATGGAAGGAATCTGTATGCTACGGCCAGTTTTATTCTGTGCATGGTATATTGTAGCAAGAAACAAAGGGATATAGGAAGAATGTATTTAGCAGGGTTCCAGAGAGCTGAGTTTGTTGCAATCACATTGTTCTCCAAACTTATATTTTTTTGTGCATATGATGACGCCAGTGGATCAGGTGAACAAACCTTAGACAATGACTCATGAGGTTCCCCTAAATATTAAATAATGTCTTCCTAGCAGGCAGTAATATACAAGAGTCATCTCTTTGATTATTCGCCTAGCTCAGAGCTGACCAACAGTAGCCCACAAAAAGACTATATGGTAGTGGTGGTGCACAGAAATCTGTCAATTGCTGGGTTTATTTGAGTACCTATTTTTGCTTTACAATTCACTCAATATCTATATAGGCTGTGCTAGGCACTAGATGGCCCAGCATTATTCCAACTGAATTATTTAATTTTTTGGATTAGTTTTATATTATGTATAAATACATTATTTCATGAAGGATACTTGGATTGTAAGTATTTTCTACAATGTTATGATGACATTCTACAGTGGGGCTATCTGGTATTTCATTCTAGTATGACATACCTGTTTTAATCTGGGAATCTTGTCTCAAATTAAACATCAACTAAGTTCAAAAGTAATTTTTTATTTCAACTCTATAAAGTATACAACAGGCACTCGGCAATTACAGCTGCAGGAAAAATACAGAGCAAATCAAAGCAGGTTAAGTTTATGAAAAAGTTTTTAATCTACATCAAAAGAGTGCAAGTGGTCAGTGACCATTTGATGACAGTTTGTTGCATTCTGACTAACAAAGGACTCTTTCATGTAGAACAAATTGTAAGAGGACAATCAAATAACCATAGCTGTAAGAGTACAAAATAAATGACCAGTTGTAAAAACATCATATATTGAAATAAATTGGGTAGATGATGCTTAAAGAAATGTCCCTTTACTCAGAAAGCCCCAATCTCCGAGTCATTGTCAAGGTCCCAGAGCTCTGTCTGTTGGTGCAGGGGCAGATAGAGAGCAGGGCTCACAACACACTTTCAATGTTTTGCTTTCTAGGTCGATTGGAAACTTGCCTCATAAATGATTTGCATATACAAGAACTCAGAGAAAGCATCCTGTTTTGTTGAGTGGTGCACCAAGGTACTTATTTCATCATTGGTTTCAGAACGAGGTGTGGTTAGCGGTCCCTTCCAATTTTTCTTCTGGGTTGAACCATTGTTAATGGAGTCTATAAAACGAGATATGTTAGAACTCAACTGCACTAATTTTTCTTTTCTTTCTTTTTTTTTTTTTTTATAGAATCTGCACAGCTTAGCAAAACAGGAATACCTGTATACAGACTGATAGTGTCATATATTAATTGGACCTGCACATACATTTATACATTTCACAGAAATGACGCTGTATCTCATTAACAGATACACAGCTCTGGTACATTTAACAGAAATAAGAGAACAACTTCATCATTTCTGTAATTCATCAATATTATATAATAAAGGCTTAGAAATTGTCAGCAGAAAGAACTGTAAAACGCAGCAAGCTAAGAAAGGACAACATTTTGAGGTGTGTTTGTCTCTGTCATGCAGCATAACACCAAATTTGTTTTTTTAATAGGATGCCATGAATTTAAGGCACTTGCAACAATGCCAGACAGCCAGGTCATGTTCTAAACTATGGGACAGATGAATAACAGTACAGTTGACATAATTTTCAATAATACTGACAATTATGACATTAATTCAAGTCTACTTGGACCTAAAAACATTATTCAGTACAAATAAAATGAAATAATAATGCTGTGAAACACTAAAAAAAGTTACATGTACCACAAAATATCACACAAAAATATCTATTTACATAAATATTTGTCTGTGGTCCTATTGTGAAAGAAAATGTTGTTATGAATAATGCACAGATCACCTCTATTGTATGAAATCAGGTCTAGTACCCTATTTTTCAATATGGTAGCTGACTTTGTTAAATTGAAGTTCATTATCAGTTTAGTCATTTGGAAATAAAACAAGAAAAATTCAATAGTTGAGTTTATATATTACTATACATGTGTAATTCACATGCATATTCCATAATTTTAAGTAAAAATTATGACTGGTAAAGAATAAAATCAAATTTGTTCTAAATGCTATAGGATCTGATTCATATCTTAATAAGAAAAAAGATATAAACATAAAAATCATTTATAGAAATTTTCCAGAAGTCATTTTCTCTTCCGTATTCAATCTATATCAAATATTATGATGTTCCTTTCCTTGGCAGTTTTCAATTTTCCTGTGAGTCAAGACACACAGAAAAGCCCTTATTTCCCATTCTTAAAGTATTAAAAAGAAAGTCAGTTAACAAATCAAATTAAGTTGGCACTATTTTAACTCATCCGGATGTTTTTTAGTGTAAGACAATAGAGGGGGGATGAAAAATTCATAAATAAAGTGAGATGCACTTTAGGTAACTGACCACGAATTTTAGCCCTAGAATCTTCATTAAGACAAGATTTAAATCCTTTAAATTCAATGCTGAAAATTAGATTAATGCTTTCTGTTAGTAATTCATGGAAGATGCAGTTCACCTTTATTTTTCTAGTGAGTGCTTTAGACATCCTACTGCAATGCCACTGGTGAAATGAACAAAGATGCAGAACAAATGGAAGGAACAATATACAGTCACATTGTACTGAATGCTACTTCTTCCTTCTCCATAGAATTTATTCAGATGGGTTGTCTTAGACTTGAACCATATCTCTAAAATCCACAGTAATTGCTTATCTCCGCAACTCTGGGGATATTTAAAAAGTTGTAGGAGTAGATTCTCCTTCTTAATGACAAGGAAAATTTAAAATTCCAGCAAGCATGCTTAAACCACACTATCATTCAACAAAAGTTGATAAACATTGACTATAATGTTGTAAGTGTATATTTTTAAAAGTCCAATTAAAAGAAATATAAAATTTTTGAAATAGCATTCATAGCTGGATTTCAGGTTGACATATTTGTGTTTTCTAAAATCTGTAGAAAAGAGTGTAAATCTTGGGGGGAATAGATTGATTTTAAGAAATTGTAAGAGAGGGAAAACTCTAATAACACAAAAATAACAATAAGATCTCAGGATCAAAGTTTTCCTTTTGTTGTTTTGTTTTTTGTTTGTTTGTTTTCTCCAGGCAGAGTCTCACTCTGTCATCCTGGGTAGGGTGTGCAGAGCTCACAGCAACCTCAGACTCTTGGGCTTAGGCAATCCTCTTGTCTCAGCCTCTCCAGTAACCAGGACAACAGGCACCCACCATACCCGGCTAGTTTTTCTATTTTTAGTAGAGATGGAGTTTCACTTTTACTCAGACTGGTCTCAAACTCCTGAGCTCAAGCAGTCTGCCTGCCTCGGCCTCCCAGAGTGATAGGATTTCAGGCGTGAGCCATTTTGCTTGACCAGGATCAAAGTTCTAATTTAAGGGTTTTCCAATTATATTTGATACCCTTAGCACTTTTCTCCTCCAAACTCTTTTAGATTATTATATTCTGATAAGATATCATATTCTAAAGTAGTTTTAAGTGTAACAAATTCAAACTGAATTTATAACACATGCCTCCTTGGCTAGGGTATAATGATCCAATGGGACATACTTATTTTTTTGTAGAAATGTCCACAGTTGATTAAAAATAACAAAAACAACTCTTTATTGAAATAAAGCAAACCCCAATTTTACATACCAAATTTATTCTCAGTTCTAAATCCAGATGACAACTTGAAGGTTATGTACTTTCATGGGTAGGTACAATGATATTGTCCAGGAAAAGCTCCCTCATGACCATGTTACTCATGATAGCTGCTAGCCTGTCAACCAAGGACCCAGTTTAATTTGCTGATTCTTTTCCCCATGTGAAAAAAACAAATAGGATTGATATGTGCAAATCTAGTCTTTCCTAGGTATGATGAAATTTCAGGATTATAATATTTCTATCATTTTTAGCTAAAATTTATTTTTAAGAAATCAGCTTCCCAATTTCCTCTCTACAAGTAAGTGGACTCACATGGGTTCATTCACAAAAAAGGTAATCCACACCTGGGTCTGGTCTTCTTCCCTGACCTCCAGGAAGGAAGGTTCCTCCTCCTGGTCTGGTAAATTGTTTTTGACTTTATGCTTTCTATATTTGCCTTTTTTCTTCACTTTTAAATTTTAATTTGGTATTTTTTGGTTCAGGCCTAAGACAAGGAGCTGGTTTAAATGAGTTTTTAATCACCTTTGTCCCTCAACCCTAGACTGTGTTGTATAAGTGAAATCTGACAGGAGTTTGATTTAATAAATTTAGTGGAAATGCTTGAGTCTCTGGCTACACATGTAATGATTAGAATTTGTGTTGTCTGTTCAGACACTGACATTTACAGATGAAAGATATACATAGCACCTATATAGTTTTTAATTTATTTTTTGGATCAGTTTTAATCCCTCCCAACCCCACTCCACCCCAAGGGTTTGTTTTTATAAAAGGGAATACTTTAAGCCTCAGTTTGAGGGTATGTTAGGTAATAAATAAAACCAATTGGCTGCTAGTCATTTACTTCCAGGACCCATCTTTGACAGAATATATATTTTTTAAATGAAATGGTTTTGTGAATTGCTTTTTTCCCCACTCTGTCATGCCAATTTATCAAAAAAGAGAAAAAAAAAAACATGCATTATTTTTCAATCCTCCGTGAAAACACATATATACCTGCTATAAGAGGTCTCAGCAGAATCCATAGCAGTTGTGCTTTTATCATGTCAATTTTTAAAATCTGTCAGAAAGAAAAGGTAACATTCAGTCTTGTCATCAGCACTACTGGGAAATAAAATGGTAAAACTTCTAGCACTGGTTTGACATGAACTCTGTGGCCAACAGATGTGCGGTCCTCTTGTATGGTGTATATACCAGCTTGCAATAACAGATCCCGCAACCTTCACTTGAAAAAAGGGAATAGCCCAGTTTCTGTACCATAGCAATCTATCGTACCCAATATATTATTCTTTCATCTTCTTGAATATTCCAGCAAGGTACATTCTCTTTTACTAGATTGAAGTGTTTCCTACAGCCTTTCAAATTATAATCAGAGCAAAGCAAGATCATTGCAACAATAGAAAACATCTCTTTACTGGTGAAAGGCTTTGCTTCAGGACCACCATGTCAACTGCTACTTTAGGTTCAAACAGAAAACATGTAAAGAGCACTACTGTCATCTAAGCGGTAAGTCCTAATGCCACTGTAGTTCCTGGAGCAGCATCGGTCCAAGGCATCATGGTGACCCCGAGCACTAATCTTCTCTCTTTCCCTCAGGTTTGCTGGCAGCTGAGTCTCAGGAAAAGCTGTCTTCAGCAAGGCAGAAGCAGGTGAGAGAAATACATTAGAAGTCTATGTCCCATCCTGAGTTGTCGTCAGGTGGTGGCTCATCGTTGTCCTCAGGGAAACTGTCAAAATTGCTCGTGTCTGTTGGCGACGCCACCTGGGAGCAGGAGAAAATGAACACTGAAAGGTTTCTGATACTCCAAGCATTCTTTATTCATTCCCTAGTCAATAACTCTTGTTTTCTTTTCTTTTTGGTGTCTACTATGTGGTAACTATTGTGTTTTGTATTGAGGGTAAAAGTGGTGAGGAAAAACAGACATGGTTCTCACCCTCATGGAGTTTAACAAATGTGCAAATTATCACATACACATATATATAATAAACTTTGTTTAGAACTACTAAAAATATATAAGATGCCATGAGAATATAAAAGTGATCATGGGAAAACTCTTTGTAAAAGTATTAATTTTTAATTTTAATTTTAATTAATTAATTTAGAGGCAGAGTCTTACTCTATCACCCCTGCTGAAGTGCAGTGGCATCATCAGAGCTCAGTGCAGCCTCTAACTCCTGGCCTCAAGAGATCCTCCTGCCTTAGCCTCTGGAGTAGCTGGGACTATAGGTATGTGTACCGTAACCTGCTAAACTTTTGCTTTTTGTAAAGTTGGAATCTTTCTGTGTCGTGCTCAGGCTGGTCTCAAACTCCTGGCCTCAAGCAATCCTCCTGGCTCACCCTCTCTAAGTGCTAGGATTACAAGTGTGAGCCACTGCTCCCAAACCATAAAGTATTATTTTAAACCTAAGAATTAATAAATTCAGTGAACAGGTTACTGCGTGTGCAAAGATCCTAAAGTGAGAGAGAGGATCCTACTGTGAAGTAGCCGAAAGGAGCCACCATGGTTGCCGGGTAGGAGGGAGGTGGAACAAGGGGCAGCTGGACAAGTCGGTAGGAGCCAGGTTACGCAGGACCTTGTGGGCATCTTAAGGATTTTGTGTGTTTATTTGAAGTCTAATAAAAAGCCATTTCTAAACACAAGCAAAATTTTTGCAAATTACTGGACAAAATTCAATCTGCAGAGCATCAGTAAAAACCTATTTAATATTACTAATGCCTAAAAGCAGACCCTGGATACGTTTAGATTAGACTAATTTAGATTTGACACAGCTTCTTTCTCTACTACTATTCTAAAAATAAAACTTCATGGATGCAATTAACATCTGTGATGTAAGAGATGGTAATGGTGTTTTTGTTTTGTTCATTAATACATGAATAGTAGCACAGAAATAAATCTTAGAAGTAGGGGGAAAAGGGTCTGGTGTGTGGTGCAGTGCTTGGAGTCCCAGTTACTCTGGAGGCTCAGGCAAGAGAGTGTTTGAGCCCAGGAATTTGAGGCTAACTTTGGCAACATAGCAAGACCCTATCTCAAAAAATAAATAAATAAATAAAAGAAAATAAAAGAAAAAAGGAAAAAAATATTTCTGTATAAAAAGCAGTTTTGAGTTAGTCCTAGAGAAAAGAAGCTTATAAATAAAAGTCCAAGGACCACAAAGCAGATCTCTCCCCTTAATCAAGATGTAGCACATTTTATAAATAGGTATGATACCAAGTAAAAATATACATTCAATTGTTTAAAATCTATTTCAGTTTAATATGATACAAGCAGGGCACTTGGTGGACTAGGGAGTAAACAACAAGCCCAATGTTTTAAGAAAACAGTTTATAAAAAACAATCTTTTTCCTTTTAGAAGCTGATGGAAAGGTGAGAAGACACACGTTAGCCTAGGAGTGCTCCGTAATACTATGGGAGGAAGATAGGAGGAGCTCTGTGGGGGCATCCGGGAATCAACATTCCTGAAAAACTAGCAGCCTGTGAAACTGTCAATTGCTGCAGACACATTATTCTCTTTTGTCTGCATCTGTATATGCACCATTCTAAAAGTTCACTTGTATTCCCAAATAAAAGAAACTTGAATTAAAATGAACAGTCAGCATACACAGTCACCATCCTCCAATGTATCTGTTTCCTAGCTTGGATTTTCGACTATGTCATTATTTTAATGTGATACTTCTCCTATAGTTTATTTAACCTGATGATAGGATAAAGGTTGGAAAATAACAGGTCTTTGTTGACTGATGTGAACATCATCAAGCATCTCACACAATCATAAGCTGGAGAGGACACTTACACTTGGTATTATAGGAGGTGTCAAGGTGCCTTTTCTCAAGCCTTCCCAGTTAAAGCCCTCAAACCATCTAGGAAAGGGAAAAAAGCAGACAGTTAGAGGCATTTTACCTAAGCCTAAACCCTCTCATTGCAACATTTATGATATATGTGACTGACGGAAAGCCTTTAGGCAAACTTCCTTGTGACAACAATGTTTTCTATTTAATTACACACTTTTTTCAATTAGCTTATTTTATAAAATGCGTATTTTTTAGAATTATAATCGTCAAATTTCAAATACCAGTTAACATGCAACTCTTCTTCTCTGCAATTTCAGTCATGATGTCTGTATGACTTTGTTCCTACACTATGATTATAATTTAATAAATGTCATAATATTCTTGGCCCTCTGCTGTAGGGGACATTTTATTTTAAAAAGATAAAATCAGGGCATGAAGAGTCAGGACATAAAATTAACTTTCCATCTTTGCTACTGATTCAGTGCACAGTCTCAGCTAATTAACCTTTTCACATCACTGTATTGGTCTCTACATATCTCATTTTCTTTTCTTTTTTTAATAGAATGGAGGTATTTTGTACATGCTATACAGCTTTTTGTGTGTGAAAATAAGGATCAAATGAAACTAGGGGTTGGTTTTTGTTTTGCACTAGAAGGGTTTCACTATTAGCAAATACTTACAACATACTCCTAACAGGCCTTACAGATATTCATAGCTTTTTTTTTTTTTTTTTTAAAGTAAACACACTCCTTTGATAGGGATGTGAATTGCCTGTGACTGTTACACAAACAGGCTAATAAAGACAAATCCATTTGGGCTGACTTTAGCTTTGGAACATGCAGTTAACACAGGAAAAGATGTTTAAGATGTTGCAATTGTTTTTTTTTTAAAAAACTATATTTTGTACTTTCCTTCTCCTGTTATATCATCTTATTAGGAAATAGTTGAAAAAATGTATTTTGCTTTTAGTCTAGGAAATTAGATATGATATAGTGAGGACTTTTATTTTTAATATCCTGGTAGATAATAGAAGCCTCAAATTAAAATTACACATTTCTTTTTTTGTGCCAGAGAGGGAAAAAAAAATAAAGGCTTGTTAGTATGAGTTAGTTGAAAACTGAATTCAATGAATTTGTTGTTGGGAATGTCACAGGGTTGGTAAATATGTCTACATGAGTTCTAGACACACAACCAGAAGGCCTTTAAAAGACTAAGTGGTTTATACCCTCTTTTTGGAAGTTCCTATAGGCTAATTGTGTCAGCTATACACCAATAATCTGAAATGACAGCATCCTGGGGAAATGCTTGCCAGGTTTTCTGAACTCTGAAACCCAAATTTCTAAGGAAAGAACACTTACTTGTGCTTTTGAATGTCTTTTACTCCATTTTTCAAATTCCCTAATCTTTCTGATGGATTGTCCCTAAAAGTAAAATAATAATTTTATTAAATAATCAAAATTTTTTTCACGTGATAATCCCTTCAAAAATAATGTGGTTGAAATATTTACCTGCATAGTTTTTTAATTAGATTAGCAGCATTTTTGGCAATCTTCTTTGGAAATTCTATCATATCAATCCCCCTCAAGATGATGTTGTAGGTCTTCATGGGATCTGGGCCTGAGAAAGGTGGGCTGGAAGAACGTGGAACATGAAAAGAGAGGTTGCTTTTGCTTCTACATGAGAACCCAAATCGCTATAAACTACACTAATGACATCATTTTTATTTGGAGGATTATATTATAGTTTTTATGGAATTAAAGTTCATTAATAGCAAAACAGTGTGGAAACCCTTCTAGGTAAAACACTTGGCAAAACCATAGATGCATCTATTACTGTTCTCCATATTTCTTTTTGGCGTGAGTATCTAACCCATTTGCTGTCTTTGCCTGTTCAGGATTCCTCTTCCACTCCTTTTCATAGCTATTGACTCACTGATCATACTTGGGATGAAGTCCAAAATCGCGGGAGGAGCCACAAGAACATCAAAGAAGTGACCCCTGCTCACCCCACCTCATGCTTTTGACAACCTTCTCTCTCTTCTGCTGAAAATCAAGCCCTTCGCTAACTCAGGTATTCTGGGTTTTTTGTTTTGTTTTGTTTTGTTTGTTTGTTTGTTTTTGGCTGGAAAGTCAATTTAACTGGCAAATGACTCCATTTATCAAGTTTTAGCATAAATGCTGGCCAACCTTACATAGGTTATATAGGTCACATAGCCTGTATCAACCAATGTACCCTACTCATCCAGTCCAATGCTCAAATTTAATCTTAGAGCCCCTTATTAAACTCTTATAGTACCCTTATGATTTATTGTGTTTTATAATTATCTTTTACTTGTGTGCTTATTTGTTATAGGTCTTTCTTCCCTTCCAGACTATTTTGTTTCCTGCTGGTATTCCCAGAGTTAAGTAGAGTACCCAGCATGCAGGAAGGGATCAATATATATTTGTCGAGCTAATGCTTCCTTAGAATACTGTTCCCCCTGTCCTTTGCTCCCTATCATAGGCTCTCAGCAGATGCCTTAGCACTAGCCAGCCTCTTTGCTAGCAAGGACGTAATACTCAAGCCCTTGTGTGCCAGATGCGTTAGCGATTTTTTTTTTTTTTTAACTTTCCATCCTCAGTGTGTGACTTTGTCTCCGCCTCACAGGATTCAAGGGTAACTAAAGTTTTGAGCCTTCCTTGGAATATATCACAGTTCAGAGAAGAGATTAGGGTATACCTTGACAAATGATTTATTTGGAAATTAATTATTCTCTTAATACTGGGTTCACATGTCTTTGAGAAAGAAATCCTACAGATCATTTTTGTCATGTTCATCATATTTATTAATAACAATTCAAACTATTTCCTTTTATCAGGCAGGCTAAAAAATAATGAGTTATTTAAAGTGGAGGTTAGTAGATTTGCTTGTGTGGGGGCTGTGATGACCTCTATCTTGATTTTCTGTGACAAGTGCTTTCCTCTGATTTTAATATGTCATTAACTAGTAATTGCCTCCCAATTGTAAATCATTTTTTAAAATGCATAAATGTTTCCATGCAATTCTATTTAGCATTCTCTTAGAATTTAAAAATGTTCTCTTATGTGATGCTATGATCGAATATTCCCTTTACTCTCTTAAGTTAACTTGCCAATTTTGATTTTTACTTTAAAAAATAAGGAAGAACCACATCTTCATTTTTCTTTATCAATCGAATAATAAAAAAACTCAGTTTTCTTATTTATGATATTGCTTTTCTATTTACTGTTTATCTTATACAACTAAAATCATTTATTAAAAATGATCTTCATGGTTTTACTTCGTTTTTTCTGTTTCACTGTTTTAAATTTTATATATTTTTATTTTTTATTTTTTTTAATATGGAATGCTTCATGAATTTGGGTGTCATCTTTGCTCAGGGGCCATCCTAATCCTCTCTGTAGCATTTCAATTTTAGTATATGTGCTGCTGAAGTGAGCGTCTGCATGGTTTTCCTAAGTAATGCATGTTCAGTCTAAGATATTCATGGAAAATATATCTATATATATACTTAAAATTATTTAAAAGAAAGTAAAAATCATCCAACACCCCAAAATATTAATAATAATCATTTGATGACCATGGTTTCATGTATTTCTCTTTGTAGATAAAGGTACACAGCATTATAGTACATATGTTTTTTAAATTAAAAATGTATTCACAATTTAATTTTACTTTAGTTAAGCTGAGGAGAAAACTTGAAAAAAATGCTAAATGACAAATATGTGCTTTTTCATCATTATACATTCCTTAAAAATTCTCTAAAATTAAGGAAAAAATTTTAAAAACTTTGTTTCAGAGCTTTCTTTTCTGTAATGACATGCTTCAACTGTAAAAAATATTTAAGGTTACTGATTATGACTAATGAAAAATAAGTATACGTATAGTTATTCCTTCCTTTTCCCTCCCACTTTAATTTTTGTTGCTTTTAGTATTGTTTTTAAGACTGACAAAAATTACAATATTTACATTCTGCTCAACTACCCAAATTTAAATGACACTATCTATGTTCTAATTAATTAATGTCAAAGTTCATCATCAATCTTTTTACCAGTTTCTCTATTCCTGATTGGTTTATTTTGATTTATCTATTTGTTGACTTGGTCAAATAGTGGTGTTTCTAAGACAGGCCGGAGGTATACACTTTGTATGTTATATTTGCATTTTAAGAAAAACTTAACTCTGTATAAATTGCTTGGGTTGTATGTTCTCTCTCCTCAGTGCCACATAGTTCTAGACATACTATCTTTTGGCATTAAAGGTGCTTATATATAGGCACCTCACTCCCTATACCATATGGGACATACTTTGGTGGCTTTGATGTCAATATGATTATTCATTATTATTGATTTGAGGAGATCACACTTGGACACATTGTGGTGTTATTATTCTGAACAGGTTTCCCTATGGTCACTGCAAGTCAAAAGGATACAATGAGTTGAGTCTTTATGCCATGAATTTTCTATTACATAACTTTGAAATTCTTCCTTTAATCAATGGCACTTGCAGAGGGACAACAGATGACTGGAATAGATGACCTTAACCTAAACATAGACTGCAGATGAATTCATCTTTTCCTGAGTGGTGGTGCAGGGTGATAGATCCTCAAATAAAATCAATAAGTAAGGAGTTGGGGGTGGAGGGGTTGGTGTTGTGAGAGGGGTAGAGACTGGGTTCTTGGAGAACCTTTCTGAGTATTACTCTTCCTTAAATTGGGCTAGCTATCCTGTAAACTAGAATAAAGAAGGTTGGAGGGAAGGAGGTAATGACAAATGCAACATCCTTCACTGGAATTAGTTGGTTTATAAACCCTCCCACCAGATCATCTATTTCCTTTGCACTCAATTTTTAGCATCAGGATATCAGGTGGCTCATGGCAAAGTCTGAAATCTTGCACTCACATCTCTCTCCTTTTTCTTCCCTCCCATTTTCTTTATTGACCAATATTATGGGCCTTAAAAGGCAGTATTAACTGTATGGTAACTGTACGAGTTCCCTTCAGTTCTTCTGTCATTCTGTGATGCTTAACTGGGTCTCTGTGTGAACACTCCTTCATCTTTCAAGGTCCATCCAGTTTTCACTATGTTGTTATTCAAATAAAAAATCATAAGATATGACATTCCAGAACCATAACACTTTGGAGTCATTCTTATGGCCCAGCAAAGTCTATCAGCATCACTCCTAGTCGCATACCACATTTCATAGTGTTTGGCAGGTGTGGCTGGCAAATTCTCATGGTAAGTAAAGATCATGCTAAATGCTTTATTCTTGTTTTCCCCTCCCTTGTCCCTCCCCACCACCATCATCTCTTTGAGTAGAAAGACAAAAATAGAGTAAAAATGTTTTCTCCCTCATATCTTTGATGGAAGTCTCTCTGTTTTTTTATATTTCTTGAAATGGATATTAAATTCATTTATTTTTAATTATAAAAGTTATCTTAATAATATATGTATTTATGTTAATAAATTATTAATTTATAAATGGTTAATAAACGTGTGTTTAAGCTTTGGTTAAACCACACAAATTGTGATTTATAGTTTTTTATTTTGATTGCTGTTCTACCACTACGTAACTTCTTTGTCCCTGCTGTTTAGAAAAGTGCTTTCAAATATTCAAATATTTAGACATTTTCTTTTAAATCTTTGTTATCAAATCTTTGTTTTATTATTTTGTGGTCAGATGCTATGGCCTGTGAAATTTCTGCTTTAAAACATTAAGGATCCTTCTGTTATTAATGATTTACTACAGTTTAGCATGTCACAATTTCAAAGATTAAGGCTTTATTCATTTTTCCTATTAATCAATGAATAAACATTGATCATAGAACAATTTCTAATCAAGTAAGAAGAAATAGAAATTTTCAATTAAATTTTAAATTAATACTTTAGTGTAGTATTAGTAACTTATTAATAAATTAATACTTTAGTATTAATACTTGAGTGTAGTTATTAATGACTAATATTTTATTTATTTAATAGTTAATATTTCATTTTCTCATACTCATTATATGATTGCTTTTATAGTAATTATAAGCACACTAGAAAGGCTATCTGCATGTTAAATTTTTTTTTTTTATTGTTAAATCATAGCTGTGTACATTAGTGCAATCGCCTGTACCCATTCTAAGATGCACCATAGATGTGGCCCCACCCATTACCCTCCCTCCACCAAAACCTCCCCCCTCCCTTCCCCTTCCTTGGC
>CAUYPK010009529.1:0-17595 GCA_963574355.1 Loris lydekkerianus
ACATTGTAATGGAAGTTTTAGCCACCGCAATTAGGGAAGAAAAGGTGATCAAAGGTATCCATATAGGGTCAGAAGAAATCAAACTTTCACTTTTCGCAGATGACGTGATTGTGTATCTGGAAAACACTAGGGATTCTACTATAATTTGTTTTTTTTCTTACCAGAGAATTTTCCCTTAAGTTGTAGAGGAGAGATATACAGGAAAAAAAGGAATGAAGGACATAATGGGGAAAGCTCGTGAATGAGTTCGAGAGAATTGGAGGAAGGATAAAGTGAGGAAGGGATGAAGAGAGGGAGGGATGCAGGGAGACAAAAAAAAAAGGAAAAATGACCAAACTTGGTGGCTCACACCTAGAACCCAATCCTCTGGAATTCTGAGTGGAGTTGTTGAATGAGGGGGTGCTGGGAACAGACTGGGAAAGTGTAAGACCCTGTCTCTACTAAAAAGTGAAAAATTATCTAAGCATTGCAACATCTATCTAGTCCTAGACACATGGGAGCCTCAGGCAGGAGAAATGCCCAAATCCTGGAGTTTGGGGTTGCTATGATCTAGGCTGAGGTCATGAATGACTAGCCTGGGGCACATACAGTAACTGTATCTCAAAAATACCCAGACACATACACATGCACATAAAAGCCAACAAACCAATCAACATTTTCATCATCTAAAAAGACCAGAATTACCTTGATGGTTCAAGCAAAGTACACATGCTTAAGACCTGTGAAGCTATGACAAAATTGAAGCCAGGTCCAGACAGAGTAAATTTGTAAGTTTCTCTCAAATAGATGTTTTGGGGAAGGTGTCAAATATATCCAGAAATTGTGTTGATGGGCCATGCCTATAAGAACTTTCCCGGTTCAAACACTTGAGGGACACCTATTGAAGTGAGCAGAAAATGCCACTTAGTATTTTGACCAGAAGCTTGGATCCCAGGACATTACAGGATGAAGTCACTACATGGTCACTGTGTATGACATCACAATGGGTGTTGTCATGGGTTGTGATTTTTAAGCTTAACCTTATACCTGCTAAGTGTGTGTAGTGGATATCCGGGTTTGTCATTGGGTTCCAACTGTTACAAAAGAGTGGGGATCTTTACTTCACACTAAATTACTGTTTCCTAAAGTTTGTATCTATGTCCAAATGAGTGCAACAACCTTTACTTTTCTTTTCAAGTCATGGAATTGTTACTACATGGAAGAGTGTGGTTTTTACATAGCTTCCCTGGGATGTTATAGACCAAAAACCCGAGCCCAAAGATCAGACAGTGATGTCACAGGCCTGACAGGTATGTCACACAATGCTCACTTGTACCTTCCATGATGATTTACCTCTGTCTCTAGAATAGCCTTATTTGGGATGCAGGTCTCTCACTGAAGTTCCTCTATCAAAATCTGGTTAGGCAATGTGTCCAGTAGGGTACTCAATACCTGAAGTTATTTATGAGGATCATGGAAAACATCAGCCTATTTGGAAATTTCCAACATTCTCAATGTCCGTGCCAGGTGTGTCCATACTTTTGGCTTCTTGGTCACTTAGGAAGTAGAAGAGTTTTCTTGGGCCTCGCGTTGTATACACAATCAATAATGAAACCTGATTAGCAGAAGAGATTTCTGTGCATACTTGTTTCAGTCACTGCCACCAAAGATATTAAAACAGTCATGATATAACCACTATGTGTCATGGGGACCTGAGAATTGGACACACCTCAAAGCCCCTGATGAGGTCATTTCTTAATTAGACCTCAATGACTTTTGCCATACATGACAACAATATTTGGATGCTCTGGGAAACCAAGATTGGCTGATCCTCTGAGATCATGTGTTTGGAGACAAGGCTGAGCAACAGCAAGATACCCTCAACCCCGATTTTCCACCCAGTTTCTACTAAAATAGAAAAGGTAGTCAAGTGTTGTGTCCCTTGACTTTACTTTCAGATACTATAGAGAACATGTTCCAGCTCCATCCATGTAAACATGAAAGAGGTAAAGTCTCCAACTTTCTTTAAGGCTGCATAATATTCCGTGGTGTACATACACCACAATTTGTTAATCCATTCATGGGTTAATGAGCACTTGGGTTCCTTCCATGGCTTAGCAATTATGAATTGAGCTGCCATAAAAATTCTGGTGCAAATATATTTGTTGTAACGTGATTTTTGGGCCTCTGGATCTATACCAAATAGAGTATTTGAATGATCAAATGGCAAGTCTATTTTTAGATCCCTAGGTGATATCCAAGCATCTTTCCCAAAGGAAGGTATTAGTTTGCATTCCCACCAGCAGTGCAGAAGTGTTCCCTTTATTCCACATCCATGCCAACAGCTATGGTTTGGGGATTTTGTGTTGTTGACTAATTTTACTGGAGTTGGATGTTATGTCAATGTGGTTTTGATTTGCATTTCTCTGATGATTAAAGATGAAGAGTATTTTTCCTTGTGTCTGTAGGCCATACACATTTCTTCTTCAGAGAAGTTTCTCTTCAAGTACCTTGAACACACTGAGATGAGATCACTTGCTCTTTTATTGCTAAGACGTTTGAGTTCTCTGTGGATTCTGGTTATTGAACTTTTGTCAGACACATAACCTACAAATATCGTCTCCCATTCTGTTTACTTTACTTACTGTGTTCTTGATTGTGCAGAAACTTTTTAGTTCAATCAGATCCCAGTAATGTATTTTTGGTGTTACTTCAATTGCCCTGGGGGTCCTTTTCATAAAATATTCACCCAGAATGATTTCTTCAAGTGTCTTTTCTGCATTTTCTTTTGGCATTTTTATATTTTCTTGTCTTAAGTTTAAATCTTTAATCCAGTGAGAGTTTATCTTAGTTGATAGTGAAATTATGAATCCAGTTTCCGTCTTCTACAGGTTGCCAGCCAGTTCACCCAGCACCACTTGTTAAGTAAAGAGTCTTTTCTTCACTGAACATTTTTAATTTGCTTATTGAAGATCAAATGATTGTAAGTAACTGGGTTCACCTCTTGTTTCACTATTCTGTTCCATACATCTACCTCTATGTTTTTGTGCCAGTATCATGCTCTTTTGATCACTATCAATTTGTAGTATGGTCTGAAGTCTGGTAGTGTGATCCTTCCTGATTTGTTTTTATTTCTGAGTAATGTCTTGGCTATTCAAGATTTTTGGTGATTCTGTATAAAATGAAGATTTTTTTTTTTTTTTGAGATCTTTATAGTCTGATAGTGGTGCTATAATAGGGATTGCATTAAAGTGGTATATTGCTTTAGGTAGTATGGACATTTTGACAATTTTGATTCTTCCAAGACATGAGCATGATATATTTTTCTATTTGTTAATGTCTTTAGCTATTTTTTTCTTAGATTTTCATAGTTTCTCTGTTTATAGAGAGATCTTTCACGTCCTTGGTTAGGTAAAGTCCCAAATATTTCATCTTCCTTGGCAGTTCTGAAAAAGGAATAGAGTCCTTGACTGTTTCTTCAGCTTGACTATTGTTGGTGTATATAACAATTACAGGTTTGTGATCATTACTTTTATAATCTGAGATGTTCTGCATTCCTTTATCACTTCTAAGATTTTTGTATTTCAATCCCTGAGTTTTTCCAGATATACAATCATAACATTTGCGAAGGGTGCATGTTTGATCTCCTCTGACCCTATATGGATACCCTTGATCACCTTTTCTTGCCTGCTTGTGATGGCTAAGACGTCCATTACAATTTAAAAAAGCAGTAGATAAAATTGGCAACCTTGTGTTGTTCCTGATCTGAGTGGAAAATATTTCAGTTTAACTCTGTTCAATACAATATTAGCAGTGGGTTTGCTATTGATGACCTATATCAATTTAAAATATGTCCCTTATATAGCTATTTTCCTTTTCTTTTCTTTTTTCTTTCTTTCTTTTATTTATTTATTTATTTATTTATTTGTATTGTTATTATTATTATTATTTTATTTATTTATTTATTTATTGGCTGGGGCTGGGATTGAAACTACCACCTCTGGTATATGGACCTGGTGGCCTGTCTTTGAACCACAGGCACTGCCCTCTATCTATTTATTAAGTGTTCATATCATGAAAGGATGGTGGATATTATCAAAAGCTTTTCCTGCATCAATTGAGAGAATCACATGGTCTTTGTTTCTTATTTTGTTTATGTGATGAATTATGTTTATGTATTTATGTATATTGAACAAGCCTTGAGACTCTGGATAAAACCCACTTGGAATGGTGCATAATTTTTTGATGTGTTGCTGGATTTTGTTCCCTAGGATCTTCTGGAATACTTTTGTATGAATATTCATTAGAGACATTGGTATATAAATTTCTTTTCTTATTGTGTCTTTTCCTGTTTGGGGGATCAAGGTGATGTTTTCTTCATAGAATGTGTTGGTTAGTATTCAATATTTTTCTATATTTTGAAAAAAGATAAGTAATATAGATACTAGTTCTTTTTTAAAAATTTGGTAGAATTCTGATGTGAAGCCTTCAGCTCCCAGACTTTTCATTTTGCGGCGATTTTCTATAGTTGCTGTTATTTCATAGCTAGACATAAGCCTATTCACCGTTTCCACTTCCTGGCTAAGTCTAGGAAGGTGGCCTGATTCCAAGTATTGATTTATTTCCTTATGATTTTTATATTTCTGAGAATAGACTTTCTTGTAATATTCATTGAGGATATTGTGAATTTCTGAGAAGTCTATTTTTATTTTGTCTTTGTAATTTCTGATTGATAAATTAGAGATTTTACTCTTTTTATTCTGTTTAGATTTGCCAAAGATTTTTCTATTTTATTGACCCTTTCAAGAAACCAACTGTTTAATATATTGATCTGTTGTATAATGCTTTTGTTTTTAATTTTATTTACTTCTCCTCTAATTTTGGTTGGTTCTTTTCTTCTCCTGGGTTTGGGTTTGGAATGTTCCTCATTTACCAGTTGCTTGAGATGTCCCTTTAAGTTGTTAACTTCCTCTCTTTCCATTTTCTTGAGAAAGGCTTGCAATGCTAAAAATTTCCCTGTAGGGCTGCCTTTGTGCTATTCCAGAGGTTCTAGTAATTTGTTTCTGCATTATCATTTTGGTCCTAAAATTTCATAATTACCTTTTTAATCTCATCTATGACCCAGCTATCATTCAGCATAAGTTTATTTAGTTTCTGTGTTTATATATAAGAATGCTGGTTCATGTTGTTACTGAGTTCAACGGGTATACCATGATGGTCCAAAAAGATGCAAGGAATAATATTTTCTATTCTTTTTTAGAGACAGAGTCTCACTTTGTCACATACAATAGGGTGCTGTGGCATCACAGCTCACAGCAACCCCTAGCCCTTGGGCTTAGGCTATTCGGTTGTCTCAGTCTCCTGAAAAGGTGGAACTGCAGATGCCGGTCACAACACCTAGTTACTTTTGTTGCTGTTTGGCCAGGGCCTGGTTTGAACCCGCTGCCCTCAGTATATAAGCCTGGCACTCAACTCACTGAGCCACAGGCACTGCCCAAGGAATAAATTCTATTCTTTTAAATTTGCTGAGATTATATTTGTGACCTAAGATGTAATCAATTTTGGAGAACATTTTATAAGCTGATGAGAAGAATGTGCATTCAGTTGTGTTAGGATGAAATGTTCTGTAGATATCTGTTAAATACAATTGTTCAATGGTTAAGGTTAAGCCTAAAATTTCTTTGCTTAGTTTCTAACCTATTTCTTTCTTTCTTTCTTTAATTTATTTATTTGTGGAAACTAAGTCTTATTTTATCACACTTGTTAGAGTGGCATGGAATTGGACGGCTCTCAGAATTCTCCACATCCTGTGCGTAGGTGATTCTTTTGCCATAGCCTCCCAAGTAGCTTGGACTACAGGTGCCTGCCACAATGCCTGCCTATTTTTTTCTTGTTGTTTTTTGTCTGAGGCTGTGTTTAAACCCACCATCCACAGTATGTGGGGCCACTGTACTTCCCACTCAGCCACAGGACCTGACGTTTATTTAGTTTCTATTGGAGGATCTATCCAACACTGACAAAGGGGTATTGAAATCTCCAACTATTGTGGTGTTGGAGGAAATCAAGTTGCTCATGTTTGCCTTATAAATGGAGGTGCATTTTGCTTGGGTGCATAAATATTTATAATTGAAATCTCATCATATTGAGTGTTACCCTTACCAAATATGAAGTGACCATCCTTATCTTTCCTTAGTTTTGTTGTTTTAAAGCCCATTGTATCTGTGAATACAATTGCAACACCTGCTTTTTACTGATTTCTAATTGCCTAAAATATAGATGACCATCCCTTCACACTGAATCTATATTTATCTTTTAAGGCAAGATGAGATTCTTGTACTCAGAAGATATGTAGCCTGAGTTTTTGTTTCCATTAAACCAAACTGTGCCTCTTTAGAGGCCAATTTAAGACATTTATATTAATTGAGAATATTGATAAGGCTGGTAGTATTTTGGGTATCAATTTTTTTCTTATATCTATTGGACGTTTTTAATCCATTTGCCACTGTAGACGTTGGAATTGGATCAAAAGTTTCTGAGTGAGTTTACTTTCGTGGTAGAGAATTGTGCTGGCAATTATGGAGGATAGGTGTGAGTATATCCTGGAGAGCTGGTTTAGGTTATGGCAAATTTCTTCAATATGTAAATGTCATTTAAGTGTTTAATTTCTCCATTATAAATGAAACTCATTTTAGCTAAATACATAATCCAGGGTTGAAATTTATTTTGTTTTAAGAGGTTAAATGCCAATAACCACCCCCGTCTAGCTTGAAAATTTTCAGCAGAGAAATTTGCAGTCATTCTAATATTCTTCCCCTGGAAGTTTATACTTTTCTTACATCTGGCTGCTTGCAGAATTTTCTCCTTCATATTAACTTTGATGAGGTCAATTATAATGTGTCTGGGAGATGTTTTATTTGTGTTGAATTGTGCTGGGGTTCTGAAACTGTCTGCTATCTGGATTTCCGAATCCCTTTTCATATTTGGGAAGTTCTTCATGATTATATTTTGAAGTAGAGCATCTGGAACATTCAAAGCAACCTCGTTGGCTTCAGGAATTTTCATAAGGCAAATATTAGTTTTCTTCAAATTGTCCCACAGCTGTCTGAGAGAATGAACCCTTTTTGCTCTCCATTTCTCTGCCTTGTTGAGCATTTGAGTGTGTTCAAAAGCTTTATCTTCAATATCAGAAATCAATTCTTCTGCTTGCTGCATTCTGTTACTGAGGAATTCTACGGTATTTCTTGTATCTTTGAGGGCAGCAAGTTCTTGCCTCAATGTGTCAAAACTTTTGGTGACTCTGTCTTTCAATTCATTGAATTCTTGAGACAAGTTTTGAAATGCTCCTTGAATTTTTAATTCCATATTTACCTCCATTCTGTTAATCTTATTTGTCATATGAATTTTGAATTTGATGTCTGACATCTCAGCCATTTGTTTATGAATGGAATCTACTAGTGTGTCCACCTTGTTGTTCCTTGCGGGAGTTGATCTACTCTGATGATTTATGTTGCTGGAGTTTTTCCACTGATTCCACCCCAGACTATTTTACACCATTTGGCTAGATGAGCAGATAAGGTGAAATTGGGTTTTGGGCTTGTGTAGTAGTGATTAACCAGCTCTTTGCCCAGGAGCTAGAACTGGTGACTGCCACTTTTCTACTATAGCATTGCAAAGGACCAGTACATTACTATGGCCGGAGACACTGTGGACTTGCTTGGTGTCATGGTGCTAAGTGGCTATGTCTTGTTTTCATATGTTCTCTGTCCAATCCTAGTGAATCAGCAACTCCCGCTTGAAGTCTCAGCTGTGGAGAAATACCAGTAACTAAGACACCACTCACCACACGCAACAACTAGAAAAGTAAAATCAAACCTTCCCACAACAACACAACCAGGGTTCCACCTTGGATGGTCCTCAGTTGATTGGCCCATGTAAAGAGTTCCAAATCAATTGTCCAGGCAGCAGACAGTCTCAAGTTGGAGAGTTGAAATGGTCTCTAGCAAGTACATATCAGGTGTATGCTGACATGATTATGACTTCCTCCTGTGCTCCATGGAGTCAGAATGACCCACAGAGCAAATGAATTAGTCTGGGAGTGTTAAGGCCTATTGCCCCACCTTGCACCTCTGTCACAACCAGTCATTGGTAACCACAAAGTTTTGTGACCCAGTTTCCTTTAATGATCAGATGATCCAGGGTTTGGCCACTGACTGAGTCACAGGGAGATCTATGTCTCCCTGTCCAGGCCCCCACACTCTGCCACCAGCTGGTAGGGGTAGCTGAAGCCTGACAACCTTGGGTGCTTAATGGAATTTGGGGAGTTTCACTCATTTCCAGTCCTCCCACAGCTTGGTACTGTTGTCAATTATATTCTCCCAGAATTGACATTTCTGTACCAGGTATACTCTGCTGTGTGCCAGGTACTGTTTGAGTTACAGAAACTGTGACTCAGCCCCGCTCTGTGCCAATGCCACTGCATCAATTCTCAGGGGGCTGATGTCTCAGGCTCCATTTCATTCTGTATTGGGGAAGGCGTGATTAGGACTTGCTAACTGCTCTCAGGTTATGCCCCTACCTAGGCTGGTGGTGCTTTTTTGCCTGCTTTTGACCCTGTTGTGCTGCCCTCTGGGCCGGTTGCATCTTGGGCTCACAAAAGCAGCAATTCTTACTCAGTGCCTCCCTTCAAGTATGCCACCTCTGTGGTTGCTCAGATTCTATTCTCCATCCCTGCAAGTGCCCCTCCATAGCAGGTACCAACTCAAACACACTCATTGATCACAAGGCCTGCATTTCCATCCCAGATCTGTTCTGCCAGTGGCTTCCAGAGCAATAGAGGCTCAGCTCCCTCTGGTTGCTAAGAGAGGGGAAAATCGTCTCTTCAAATTATCCCCAGGTGTTTCAGACCTATTGTTTCTGCCACTGCTGCTGCTGCACTGGGCAACAGGGAACTGCTTCACTCTCTTCCATTTGGCTCCCTAGTTTCACAGTCCACACCCATACCACAGAAACAGCACAGACTTGGAACAGACCAAGACCCATCCACACCTCCCAAGAAAATGCCCCAGAGCCTGGACTCCATGGGTGACAGACTTCCAGACCTTGGAGTGAGAGTGGAGGGGAGTGCTGGTAGTTCAGAATTGTATATTGAGTCTATGTTCAGTTTTATGCCTAGTGAGAAAACAGCATGACACACTAGTGTGTACTCTCTGGGGAAGTAGTTCTGGATTGTATAAGTTCTCTCTCATGGAATAAAATAGGAGGAGATCTGAACTTCACTTAATTGTTTTTAGAAAGTATACTGTGAGCTGTTCTCATGGGGTAGTGGACTCTTGTAGGCTTGGCAATGAATTTTCTACCTATTGCTCATTTCCTTGGGGTCACAGTTCATCTCAGCAGGGAATATCTTCACTCTTCAACCTTCTCTCTTGGCTCTGCTCCAAACCATCAGCTTATTTGCTAAACTTCTGTCCTTTAACTCCCCTTCTGGTAGGGAGACTTTGTGGAAAGCTGAATCCAGTAGTCTATATTGCCTCCTCCCTTTTTCCTTTATACTAAGAATTTTAAGGTTCATTCCTATTGTAACATAAATGTGCACTTCATTCTTTTTGATTTTTGAAAAAATTCATTGTGTGAATATAGAACTGTATACGGATAAAAGCATCTGTAAATCCCATTAATAGTCCTTAAGAAGTTCTATTCTAATCTAAGATTTTAAAAAGATTTTATCAACAAGATATGTTGCCCCCGTCAAACATGTTTCTCTCCCTCATGAGTTTATCATGTGGTTTTTCTTTATGATTCTATTAATGTAGTGTTATTTTAATGATTTATTTTATTATTTATTTATTTATTTGTTAAGCTATATGTACATAGATTGTGAATATATTTATGCCTTCTTGGGATTCAAGGTGTTGATTATTTCTACAAATTGGAGTAATTATCTAATTACCATACCTTTCTCCTCATTTATTAATCACAGCATTAAGACATTTGTGTTTAATATTTGACAGATTTGACTTGTACTCTTGCAAAATGCTTCATATGTGAGGGAAAATAGTTGATTACCCATATTGAGATAAACTAGCAATCTTGGTTATAAATACCATTTGGGAAACATGTATAAAGTATTTTGTATGGTACCAGACTTTTCATGCATCTATACAGCATATCTCTTATAGATTTGATCCTGTATTTCCCCCTTTGCCCCAGAAATATACATTGGTTGTGAAGCACCTGTGGCTAAGTGGGTAGGGCTCTGGCCACATATACTGAAGGTGGTGGGTTCGAGTATGGCCCTGGCCATACTGCAACAAATGTATAGCCAGGCATTGTGGCAGGCATCTGTAGTCTCTGGTACTAGGGAGGCTGATGCAAGAGAATCACCAAAGCCCAAGAGTTTGAGGTGTCTGTGAGCTGTGTGATGCCATGGCAATATACCAAAGGGAGACTCAGTCTCTACAAATAATGCCATGAGCTGTGTGATGCCATGGCAATATACCAAAGGGAGACTCAGTCTCTACAAATAATAATAATAATAATAATACATTGGTACCATCATAGCTCAAGGCAATGCAAGCTACTAAACACAAATTATCCTCCTGTGTTTATGCTAGTCATCAGCTTTGAATACAGACCAATGCCAGCACTGGTGGAAAGTACTGTACATATTTCTTGGAAAAGTATGGTCTTACTATGTTGCTCCGTATGATCTGAAACCCCTTAACTACCAGTGATCTTTCTGCCTTGACCTCTAAAATTGCTGAAAATAAAGGTGTGAGCCATGGTGCTCATCATGCTTATGTTTTGATGAACGTTTTTCTCAATAGACCACATAGATAACACCCCACAGATTAAGAAATAACAACACTATGCAGATATAATTTACACATTCCACAATTCCATCATTTCAAGTATAGAGTTCAAGGGCACGCATTCAGGGATTACTTTTGTAGTTTGTATGTTTGTTACTAGAGAAGTTTACCTTAAGGTTTAGAGGAGAGAAATAGAGGAAATAATTAAATGTAGGTAAGAAAGGAATGGAGAGAGCAAGCGAATTAGAGATAGACAATTGGATGAAGGAAGGATAAAGTGAGCGAGGGCTGAAGGGAGAGAGGGATGGAGGGAAACAAAAAAGAGAAAATGATCAAACATGGTGGCACACACCTATAATTCCAGCCCCCTGGCATGCCGAGATGAGTGGAGTTTATGAATGAGGGTGTGCTGAGAATGGAGTGAGCAAGACTCAGACCCTGTCTCTAGTAAAAAGTGAAAAATGTTCTAGGCATTGCAACAATCACCTGTAGTCCTAGCCACATGGGAGTGTCAAGCAGGAAGATTGCCTGAATTCTGGAGGTTGCAGTTGCTATGATCTAGGCTGAGGCCACAAAAACATCACCTGGGCCACATATTGAAACTGTACCTCAAAAATCCCCCCCATTCACACACATGTACAGACAAACCAACAAAGAACCCAACAAAGATTTTCATAATCTAAAAAGACCAGAATTACCTCGATGTTTCAAGCAAAGTAGGCATGCTGAAGACCTGTGAAACTATGACCAAATTGAGACTTTAGCCAGGCATAGTAAAGTTGGAAGCTTCTCTCAAATGAATATTTTGTGGTAGGTGTCAAACAGGTCCTTGAAATATCATCACATGGGCATTGCCTGTGGCTTACTGTGCAGGGCGCCATCCCCATTTAATGAGGGTGGTGAATTCGAACAGTGCTCCAGCCAAACTGCCAGAATAAAATAGCAGTATTTTGTGGTGGGCCCCTGTAGTACCAGTTACTCAGGAGGCTGAGGCAAATAAATCACCTAATCTCAGGATTAGGAGCTTGCTGTGAGCTGTGATGGTGCAGAACTGTACTGAAGTTGACAAACCAAAACTCTGTCTCCAAGAAAAACAAAACAAAACATAACAAAACAAATAGCGTCCTATTTAACTGACTCCATGAAGTTATGTCAGCTGTGATGCAATCTGAGTCACACTGCTGTACAAAATCTCAACTGTTGTTTCAGTTTAATGCCAGGAATCTCAACCATCAATAGAATCAATAAGGTACAAATGGGAGATCACTGCTCTGTGTGTGGATGGAGGGCTAAGAAGTGTTCTGGTTCAAATACTTGAGGCATACCCGCTGAAGTGAGCAGAAAAGGCCACTGAGTATCTTTGAACAGAAGCCTGGATCCCAAAACGTTACAGGATGAAGTCACTAAGTGGTCACTGTGGATGACATCACAATGTTTGTTGCCCTGGGTTACCATGTTTATGCTTAACATTATTCTTGCTAAGCATGTGTAGTGGCTGTATGGGCTTTTCCTTCAGTTCAAACTGCTACAAAAATTCTGCTTTGTTATCCACACTCAATTCCTGTTTCAAAAAGTTTGTTTGAACATCCAGGCAAAGGATTCAACAATCCTTTCTTTTTATTTCACATCATGGATTTGTAAGCAACTGGAAGAGTATGGTTTACACATCATGAACACAAGCCCAAAGATTATACAGTGATTTCATAAACCTGACAGGTACATCATACAATTCTTAGTTCTACTTTTCCTAACATTTTTATTTGTTTCTCTAGAATAGGCATGTTTCACATATTAGGTATCCTAGTGAAGGTTCTCTGGTGAAATCTGGTTAGTCAATGTATACGGTAATGTACTCCATGCCATCAGTTATTTATTCAAGTTGTGGGAAATATCAGCCCACCTGGAAAGTTCCAACATCACTGACCTCTGGCCCAGGGGTTTCCTAACTTTTTGTTTCCTGGACACATAGGAAATAGAAGAGTGTTTTGGGCCACATTCTCAATGCACAATTACTAATAAAATCTGATTAGGAACAAAGAGAAGTTGGCATAACTGTGGCAATATATTCCACCATGGATAGGCAAAGCAGTCATGGCATAACCACTATTATTCACTGGAACCTGAGAATTTGACACCTCTCAAGACCCCTGACAATGTCATTTCTTAAGTAGAGCTGAATAACTTTTGCCACAAATGAGTAAAATATTTAGTTGCTCTTGAAGGCCAAAAGGGGCTGATTCCCTGAGCTCAGGTTTTGGACATAAGCTTGAACAACATCAAATAACCTCAGATCTCATCAATCACACAGTTTTTGCTAAAATGAAAAAGGTTGTCAAGGGTTTCCTTTAGTTCCAGCTACTACAGAGGACCTTTATAATCACTCACAGTTTCATATGAAACACGAATCACAACTATAGCCTAGGATGAAGAAGAGAAGGGGAGGGGTGGGGAAGGAAGAGATGTGGGTCAATTAAGGAAGGGTAATTAGGGGGAGCATACCTATGGAGCAAATTGAAAGTACATGTTGGATCTATCTGGTGTACAACACAAATGTCTGAACACTGTAATTGAGTAAATTAGGTAAAGTCTATGTTAATTATTAGGATATAATATTTGGGATGAGGATCCTTCATCCCAAAAGTTGGATGTTGCTGTGTGCTAGGCTGATGCCATGACACTCTAGCCTGGGAAACATAGTAATAATCTCATGAAAAATAACGAAAGACAGAAAGAAAGAAAAAGAGAGAGAGAGAGAGAGAGAGAGAGAGAGAGAGAGAGAGAGAGAATAAAGGAAGGAAGGAAGGAAAGAAAGAGAGAAAGAAAGAAAGAAAGAAAGAAAGAAAGAAAGAAAGAAAGAAAGAAAGAAAGAAAGAAAGAGAGAAAGAACATTTGCTAGAGACAGTTTCTAAGAGCCACGGATGTGGAGAGGTCAGTAGGTAGATGGAATATGGGACTACATAAAGGAAGAGATTTATTGTGCCCCTGGGGGTGGAACAGGACAAGCAGGTTTGGGATTGGTTCATTAGGATATTGCCAGTACATCTGATTGAAAGGTGTTCTCCGGTGATGTCTGGTCTCAGGTTTTGGACGGATTGGGGCAAAGGAATATTGGCCCAGATTGAAGGAGTTCAACATTAAAGGTACAGGGTAGCCTCATTATTATTTAGTGTGCATAGGAAAAGACTGATTTGAGTCAAGAGTTCATTGTGTGTGCAGTTTCCAGTGATTTCCAGAATCTAGGATATCAAAGTATCAGAGTTACATAAAATCCAAGGAGTTGATTAACAGAGGTTGTAGGAAAATAATTTCTCTCATTGACATCTAATCTAGGGGAAAAATTTTAACCCTAGATACATGCTTAAAAGTACAAATAAAGGGTAAGTTCCCTACCAATAGTTTTCTCCATTTACGTATTGAGACAGACTCTCCTGTTTCTGCCCTTGTTAGAGTACCTCAGTATTATATCTCACAGCAAATTTCAAGTGTAGTCATTAAGCAAAACCATTCTATTCAGCTGGAAATCTAGGCCTTTGCATCACATCTGGCTGGTCTCCAATTCAGAATTTCAGGCAATTCAACAGATGGGGCCTCCCAAAGTGCCAAGATGACAGGAATGAAGGACCACCACTGGGCACCAAACTTAGTTTGAAAAATATTCCAAATTCAAGTTCTGGAGTGTTGGTCCAATGTAACTGGTCACTGTGGGGCAGCACCTGGACTCCCAGATACTCAGGAAGCAGAGGCAATAGTATATGTTGACCCAGTTTGAGATTGTGGTTAACTAGGATGACATCAGGGCGCTCTACCCAGGGGGAATTTGTCAGACTCTTGTCTCAAGGAAAAAGAAAATAACAACTTACATATAATGGAACTATGTGAATTCCATGTCCATTCATGGTAACCTGGGTGTGAGCATGGAGATAGGGTTCACTGTCTCTCAAGTAGTCTCATGCCCTTGGGACTTCTTATGCTGTCAGCCTTTTGAGCACCTCAAGTTTCAAAACATCTTTAAGAAGTTTCATTGAAATAAGTAATTAGTCCACCCATTGAAAGTATACAATTCTGTGTATCTTACTATAGTCACACAATTGTATAGCTATCATCAAAATCTAATTTTAGAACTTTGTCGTCCCACACACACAAAGAATGTCAATACCTACTAACAGTTGATTTCACTTCCCCACCTCCCTCCCCCACTTGCCCCCACTTCTAGCAGATAATTGGCCTTATTTTGATGTTTTCCTCTGAGTTCAGTCATGCTCTGTGTGGTCTCTTGTAGGTTGCCTTCTTCCCATACCATAATAATTTTAAGGTTCATTCCTATTGTAACATGAATGTGCACTTAATTCTTTTTGATTGTTGAAAAATATCCCATCGTGTGAATATTGCATGTTATACGTATCCACTCATCTGTAAATCCCATTAGTATTCCTGAAGACATTTGCTTCTCATCTAAGATTTGTTGTTGTTGTTCTTGCAGTTTGGCTGGGGCCAGGTTTGAATCCGCCACCATCGTTATATGGGGCTGGCACCCTACTCATTTAGAAACAGGTGCCTCCTTTTATGTAGTATTTTTAAAAGTTATTATCAACAAGATATTTTGCCTTTGTCAAAAGCCTTCTTTTTGTGTTTTGAGGCAACCGTGTGGTTTTTCCTTATTGATTGTATTTATATAGTGTGTTCTTTAAGTTTATTTTCCCAAATTGTGCTGGACCAGCAACCCTGGAAATATAATCCATTTGGGATACGTGCATAAAACATTTTGTATGCTACCAGACTTTTCCTGCACCTGTGCAGCATCACTTTTTATTTTTTTCTTAGTATGTCATTTGTAAATAGATCAAGAATACATTTATGCCATTATGGGATTCAATGTGTTGATTATTTATACAAATTGGAGTGCGTATATCCTAATAATTAACATAGACTTTACCTCATTTACCCAATTACAGTGTTAAGACATTTGTGTTGTACACCTGATAGATCCAACATGTACTTTCAATTTGCTCCATAGGTGTGGTCCCCCTAACGACCCTTCCTTAATTGACCCACATCTCTTCCTTCCCCACCCCTCCCCTTCTCTCCTTCATCCTAGGCTATAGTTGTGATTCATCTTTCATATGAAACTGTGAGTGATTATAAATTGGTTTCATAGTATTATTGAGTACATTGGATATATTTTTTCCATTACCGAGATACATTAATACAAATATTTTCCAGTTGCATCCTTGTAATCATAAAAGAGGTAAAGTCTACATTTTTTAATACTGCATAGTATTCCATGGTATATATATACCATAATTTATTAAACCATTCAAAGTTCGATGGGCACTTGAGCTTCTTCCATGACTTGACAATTATAAATTGAGCTGCAATGAACAATCTGGTGCAAATATCTTTGTTGCCAAATGATTTTTGGTCTTTTGGATATACAACTAGAAGAGGAATTGCAGGATCAAACGGCAGATCTACATTTTGATCCCTGATTGTCTTCCAAACTTCCTTCCAAAAGGAACATACTAGCTTCCATTACCACCAGCAATGCAGAAGTTTTCCCTTTTCTCCACATTCACATCAACATGTGTAGTTTTGGGATTTTGTGATGTGGGCTACTCTTTCTGGAGTTAGATGATATCTCAGAGTAGTTTTGGTTTGCATTTCTCTGATGATTAAAGATGATGAGCATTTTTTCATATGTCTGTAGAGCATGCATCTGTCTTCTTCAGAGAAGTTTCTGTTCATGCCTCTTGCCCACAATGAAATGGGATCACTTGAAATTGCTCAGGGTATCCTATGCATAAAGTGTTCTTTCAGGCCAATTTTTTCAAGTGTTTCCCCTGCACCATCTTCAGAAATGTTTACAGTTTCATCTCTTACATTTAAGTTTTTTAACCAGTGAGAGTCAATTTTTCTTAGAGGAGAAAGTTTATGTCCAGTTTTACTCTTCTACAGGTTACCAGGCAATTTAGCTAGCATCATTTGTTAAATAGGAAATCTTACCCCAATTTATATTTTTGATAGGCTTATCAGAGATCAAATGATGATAAGTGTCTGGGTTAACCTCTTGATCTTCAATTCTGTTCCATACATCTACCTCTCTATTTTTGTGCCAGTACCATTCTATTTTGATCACTATTGATTTATAATATAGTCTGAAGTTTGGAAGCCTGATTTCTCCTGATTTGTTTTTATGTCTGAGTAATGTCCTGGTTTTTTGATGTTTTTTTCTGTTTCCATACAAAACAAAGTACTAATTTGTCCAGGTCTTTAAAGCATGACAGAGGTGCTTTAATAGGTATCATGTTAAATCTATAGATTGTTTAGGTTGTATAGACATTTTAATAATATTGATTCTTCCTAGCTATGAGCATGGTATATTTTTCCATTTGTTAACATTTTCAGCTATTTCTTTTCTCAGTGTTTTATAGTTCTCTTTAAAGAGATCTTTCATGTCCTTAGATACACTCCAAGATACTTCAAGTTCTTTGGCACTTTTATAAAAGGTATAAACTCCTTGATTCTTTCCCCCCCTTGACTATTGTTGGTATATATAACAGCTTCAGATTTGTGAGTGTTAATTTTGTTTCCAGAGTGATTGCTGTATTCATTGATCACTTCTCAGAGTTTTGTTGTTGAGTTCCTGGGATTTTCCAGATATACAACCATATCATCTACAAAGAGTCACAGTTTGATCTCCTCTGGTCCTATTTGGATCCCCTTGATTGCCTTATCTTGCCAATTGTGATGGCTAAGGCATCCATTACAATGTTAAAAAGCAGTGGACACAATGGGCATCCTTGCCTTG
>CAUYPK010009530.1:0-52425 GCA_963574355.1 Loris lydekkerianus
GGGGAGAGAGGGAGGAGGTGGGTGGAGGGAGGGTGATTGGTGGGTTTACACCTGAGGTGCATCTTACAAGGGTACATGGGAAACTTAGTAAATGTAGAACATAAATGTCTTAACACAGTAACTAAGAAAATGCCAGGAAGGCTATGTTAACCAGTGTGATGAAAATGTGTCAAACGGTCTATAAAACCAGTGTATGGTGCTCCATGATCATATTAATGTACACAGCTATGATTTAATAATAAAAAAAGAAAAAAAAGAAAATAATGTAGCATTCAAAATCAGAACAAAAATTTTGTATCTTCCCTCCCCCGCTTGTTAAATCATCAAAAATATAACATAAATTCCTACTTGCTAGTCAAGATTCCATAAAATGTGAAGTGTTAGGCATGGCTGTTAGCAATGTTAATCTGTGAAGAACTCCTTTTGGTAACAGAGCAGTGTGAACTGATCCTGTGGGTTGTCTGGTGTGAACGCCGCCTTGGTGAGACTTAGGGAAAGTCACTCACCTCCTCTAGGGGTAAATTTCCTCTTCTGTGAAATAAAGATGCTAATAATACCTAATTTAAAAGAGTTGTTAATATTCAATAAAATAATGGTTATTGTAGAGAATCTAAATTAAGCAACTAATTTAAGAATTAAATGATTGAGTGTGGAAAGGTGCTTATATTTTACCATCATTTATAATTTAAAAATTTGAAAGTCGATTAAACACCTACCAATGAAGGACTAATTAAGAACATTATTGGAATAGCTTGGAATTGGAATGTTTTGCAGCCATGGCATGAGCACTTATAAAATTATTCAGCAAAATAAAATGAACAGAAATCCTTAAATAACATAAATTGGAAAGAGAAGAAATAAAATTTATGTACATCATTATTAAAACATATGAATATGAAAGAAGTAAAGCAGAAAATTCACAGAATGCTAATAAGGTGGTCGAGTTATACATCTTTCCGACTATTAAGTTTTTCTATTACATTATTATATTACTTTCATAATTAAAACACAATAGCTTTATTAATATTTTTATTTATGAAAAAATACTTTAGAAAACATAGTAATGCAGAAAATCATGAAGAATAAAATTAAAACTAACCTTAATACTACCATTAGTATTATAATTTACATCCTTCTGTTTTTCTTTATGCATTACTAATGATATATATTGGACATGTATGTCTATGTACAAGTATATATACTTTCTGAAAATTAGCATTATTTTACTATCAATTTAACTCAGCTTGCTTTTCAGGCTGCTGGTTTAACATTCCTTTTTTATCTTTGATCTTTCCATACAAGCCTATTCTCCCTTTCCCAGGAGCTTTAAATTCCTAGGTCTTATTGACAACACCAAGCAGCCCTTTTTTGAAATGTTCTTGTGTTCCTTGTTAAAAATGATCTTCAGAGCTGAACGGTGCCTCTGAAACATCCAGATAATACTCTTTTTTCCTTATGGTATTCTATCTCCTCATAGACACTGTGCCATTATCGTCATTGTTTTCTCTTTAATTATCTTTAGTAAAATGAGACCCAGCCAGACCTTTTGCTCCCTGCGCCTGCACATGAGTCTGTGCGGACTTCTCCCAGATGGGAGGGGAGGTCAATACACCCAGTCTCCGTTTCTTATTGGAATTCATCTTGTTAGGTTCTTTTGAATTCAATCAGAATATTCCCCTGTTCTTTCTCTCAGAATTAGGGACATACTTACACTGTACATATTAATAAATAGAAGGTCTCTTCAATAGATACACCCAGGGAATATTCAGCCCAGAATGCCTTGGTTTTGGATTTTTCCTATCTTGACTCCCACCTGTAGTGTTTTGCAAAAGGGGAACTGCCTATCTGTGGATAAAATTAACTCTAATTTCTTTCTTTCTTTTTTTTTTTTTTTTTTACAGTTTTGGCTGGGGCCGGGCTTAAACCTACCACCCCTGATATATGGGGCTGGCGCCCTACTCCTTGAGCCACAGGCACCACCCATAAAATTAACTCTTTTCTTTTTACTTGGGCACAGAACACAGAGGGGAAGAGTCCACTTAGTGAGCTAGGTTTTTGTAGATGCCTCTGATCCTATTAGAGAATTGGGTGTGGGACCCGGTAGGTCTTCAGCTTAGAACCGTTCTGGGCTGGAAACAGGGCCCCTGACTAATGGAAAGGAGGCTTTGCCCAGTAAGAACTTTTCCATTGAGTTGGATTCTCCAGATTAATGTAGAAGGAAAGTGCTAATAATGGGTAGAGTACTGAACAGATTTGAGGGGTATATCCAGTATGCTTGCGTCAGAAATCAGTGCCTTGGCACTGGTGCCTACAGAGTTTCATCCGCCCTCCTCCCCCCCTGTCAGTTACAGAGCGTGCATGCCCCAGCCAGGTGTAGATAATAGGGGAAGTTTAAACCTTCTTCCTACCTACTTTGTGAAAAGTGATATTACGTTTCAAAGGATAAATCATGTAGAAACGTGTCCTGCTTCTCAATCCAGCACCAACTAAATATGCTTGGTAGTAATGTTTAGAAATACCTCTAAAATCTTTCTAAAATGTTGCCTGTAATCCTGGTTGCAGAACTTCCTTAGTTTTTTTTTTCCTGCTCCCTGTGATAGGACTATGGGTGAAGAAAAAAAAAAAAGTCTTTTAAAATTGGAGGTTGGTGGTTTCAATTTAGATACTTTGTTTAATATAGTTATTATTATTTTTTTAAATCATGGTGCCTAGCCTTTTATAACCTCTCACTGAACTTTCTAAAATGATGTAGAAACACACAAATATTTCTTGAAAAACATTAGCAGACAGAATCTGTGAAGAATTTTCACCAAGTATCGGATGAGTAGGAGTGGTTAGAGGTGAAGATGTCGTTTATCCACCTGTCACCCTGCTCACCAAGCTGAGGGAGGAAAGAGGCTTGGCATTTCCCTGCCTTTTCCTTCCCCACTGTGACCCCGACTGAAGGACAGGATTTGGCTTGCCCTGCACTTCTGCATTGCTTCCTGAAGCTCAGCAGGAACAGAGGGTGAAGCTGTACATTGTACCCGGGGAGACACTTATCAGCATAGGTTTGTGCTTTTGCTTGTGATTCATGTTATCAGAGAATCTGCTACAGCAGTGGTCCTCAAGTTGGCAGCACTGTCTGGTTTCATGGAAGACAGTGTTTCCACAAAGTGGCGGGGGGAGGCTGTTTGGGGGGTGATTCAAGCGCATTACATCTGCTTCTCTGATCATTAGGCATTCGTTTCTCATAAGAGCAGCAACCTGGATTTCGCACACGTGCAGTTTACATCAGGGTCCTGCTCCTATGAGAATCTAATGCTGCCACTGATCTGATGGGCCGTGGAGCTCAGGTGGGGATGCCAGCAGTGGGTATCGGCTGTAAATACAGATGGAACTTCGCTTGTTGGCCTGGGTCTCACCTCCTGCTGCACAGCCCGGCTCCTAACAGGCCGCAGACCTGAACTGGTCTGTAGCCTGGGGGTGGAGGACTGGCTGGCTACAGGACTCTTGTACTTGTCTGACCTGACTAGGAACAATTCCTCTTGTGAAGGGAAAGAAAGGTCTACCCATGAAACCGACTTTCTGCCGCAGGTATGAAAAATGGATTAAACCATCCCCTAAATGAAATATGCAGGGAAAATCTTAGCACACAGCCTGAAGTTCAGGTTACAATTCAGAGAGAAAAGCATTTGTTTTGTTCACAATATGGCAAGGCTGAGGGTCACCAGTAAAGCAGAGAGCAGCACATGGCAGCTGAAGGCAGCAAGAGGGAGCAAGAAGGCCTGAGGGAATGTCTAGGACTCACTAGAACCCAGGGGCCAGGAATCAGAACCGGGGCCCATGGGGAGAAGCAGCACAGAGCCTTCTGGAGAAAGAAAATTCCTGCACGTCTTTGCCAACAGAGAACCTCAGTCTGATTACAATTATCCGCAGTCAGATGACCAGTGAGATGGGTCAGAAGATCCCATCTGCAGGGCAGTAGACTTGGCTCCCACCTTCCCCTTAGCATTTTATATGAAACGAACTCTCTCTTTGTGGTTAAATTTATTCTCTTCTGCCTCTTACTTGGCCACAGAGCACAGGCAGGAAGAGTCAACTTAAGGGACTAGGTTTTTCTGGATGGAGAAAAGACAGCAGAGTCCCACGTTTGGTTTGTTTGTGATGATTCTCTATATACAGCACTACTTTAGTGATAACGATTCCTTCTGGAGAACGTGATTCTGGTGACTTAAAGAACAACCCCCTTAAGGCTTCCTTTGTTGTTGTTGTTGTTAAAGATTCCTTCCTCTTCTTCTCCTCACCCCCATCTGCAGTTGTCTGAAACTCACTCTCATGACCACTCTTTAATAGAAAGTAACTGTGAGATAAGAAAGAAGTAGGAAAGGATAAACCATACAAACAAACTTGACAGGAGCACATATGCATTCCTTAGTATTTACTGCTGTAGAAAATTACAGCTTCTACGTAATGTTTTATACCATGAAATTATGTTCTATAAACTCAAAAAATAGCCCAGTAATTTCATTATAGTAAACATAACAGCATAAACAATGCAAATCACAGGCGTGACACAAAACAAAATATGGGATGGTTTTCTATATAGGTATTAGTAAGAGGATGAGTCACATTTGAACTGCACTATATACTTGTGTTAAAACCCAGTAATTTGAATTTTTATGTCAGAAATTTATTGATGTGGCTGTCTCACCATGCTGTACGATTAACCAATCAGTCTGCAGCAAGTAAGGTGAAAGAGTAATTTATATTTAAAAAGCAAAAATAGCAGCAATTAAAAATTACACCAAATTCGAGACAGCCCAAAATGACAAACTAATAACAAAGTATTTATTATTCCCTTCAAGTTGGAGATTTTACAGTCTATATGTGCAGGTGCAGTAGGACTTTGTAAAATCAGAACCATATGTGACAGCCATATTTTAAAAAATATATTGATTGAGAATCCTTAAGAAACAAAAGAACATCCTGAGTTTAGTCTGTGAACACCAAATTTTAGTCATCTTTAATGTATCAGTAAGCTAAAAATGAATAGTTTTAAGCAGTAAGGATGTATGGAATATGTGTGACTTGCAAGAACTCACTAATGGACTTTCAGACCTGTTAGCAGGACCCCTGTACTATGCACAGAGAACCATTGCGTTACAAGGTCCTTATCTTAGGAGGAAAGACATGGAAAGGTCTTGGTGGGGGTTAGTACACTTGCCTGGGGTTAGCACCAACATTTAAGGCAGGGAAAAACTAAGCCCTTAAGAGCGAAATGTAGAATTATGTCTTACTTCTCTGCCACAAGTTAAGAACCACTCTTCAAAGTTCTAAAATTTTAAGAAGCATTTTTAATGGAAATTAGTCCAAAGATGTGTACTAATCATTGCTTTGCCTTTTAACTAGAGTATACTCATACTAATTAAGTGGTCTTTGTCCTTGTTGTTAATATCAGCTATTGCAAAACACTGTAATAAAATGATACCCATAGGCTTTTCTAAGAGCAGGATACCTGCATTTAAATTACATAATCATAATCTGCTCCTTGAATCCATAGGTTTTAATAGTTTTTTCCCAGTCCTCTTTCTTGCTGTCAGCTTGTCAATTCTCACGTCTCACTTCTCTAGTCCAAGTGCATTAGATTTTTTGTTAAGTGTGGATTCTAAGTGTGTCTGGATTTTATGTAAGCAAAAATATTTAAAAATTGTGGTTCCTGTGGGCATATACTATAGGAAATGAAGTGCTTGGATTTTCAGGTATTGTTCTGGTTGCACAAAGGCTTTTCTTTTCGCAAACATATTTAATCAATTTTAGATTATTATTATTGATTTTAATAATAATACCTCATATTTTTATCATATTCTTCAGTTTATAAACATTGTGATCCTCATCTTTTCTCAAATGATCTTTGCCAAAATCCTAGTGGGTAGGAAGAGCTAACAGTCATGTTGTGTTCATCACTCGTCTAGTTAACTAATGGTCAGTGATGGTGCACGTACCAAGCATTGAGAGAACGAGAATTCTGAGAGGTCACCTCACATGCACGTAGCAAATGCCCAGTGCCTTAGACAGCTCTGCTGCTACAGCTCTCTGTTCAGTGATCTTTCCCGTGTAATATGGCGTCCAGATGTTTGCACTTTCCAGTGGTGAAAGGTAATTATTATGTAACCATATGTAGTGATTTTCTATAGAGGCAGTGAGTCTTGACCACTTATATCAGAGCCCAGATGGTCAGCCCACCAGGATACTGATGGGACATGATAATTGGCCAGGATGTGATCATTGTATAGTACTTGTCTCTTACATATAAATTTTTATAAAATCTTCACTATTTTTTAGCACTGAAAACTCCAAATAGGCAGAAATTTCTTTTCCCAGTCACTTTTCTTGAAGTCAATGGAAGCCTTTTATCTAGTAAGGTGGGTGGGTGGCTCCTTCCTAATGGGCAAAACCCAAAGGCATCCGTGACCTTTTCATCTCATATTCTTTAAAATGTGGATCATCTGAACAAGTCTAGTTTGCTGGAAGTCCCCAGACAGAGATATTTTTAGAAAGTCTTAGATTTCCAAGTATTGTAAGTCAACTTTTCTCCTAGAAGATGATTTTCCTTTAAAAGAATATATGCCTGACTCCTTGCCAAATGTGACTAAAGTTGGCAATATTTCCCAAATTTGGGAATAAATAAGTGTCTGTAATATGCCCCTTCATGCAAAAATAGCTGTTAAGGACTCTTTATTAAGGAGAAGAGGAAAAAAAAAAATTCACCTTAGTTCACAGAATGGGAGAAGTGGAAAGGACCGTAGAACTTGATCATTGAGAAGAGCAATCTTATCTTATCTTTAGTCACATGGTAGAATCACGGGGTGCTTAAGAAGTTTTGCCCCTCCAGAGACTGGATTAATTGCTCCTGCTGATTCCTGGAAGGTGGGCAGAGAAGGACCCCGACTGAGAGCTCACCTTTCCGATTCTGATCCATGGACATGGTAGAGTCATGACTGAAAGGTGTGCGCATGGTGAGACAGCAGAAAACTCAGATGACACTGGGCGAAGATATTTCTGGGCATAGAGAAAGAAAGATTGGGAAGGAACTTTGTGCTGAGAAGAAAGAAATCAGGCATATGGAGTTGTACCCTCTTTTTTCATATGTTGAACACTTAAAAGTAAAAGAAACCTGAAAAAAAATCATAGATCCCCTGTATCGCCAGAAGACATAGTGAATAATAATTTATCTAAAAATGTATGACTTGGGAGTAGGGTGCCGGCCCCATATGCTGAAGGTGGCAGGTTCAAACCCAGCCTTGGCCAAAAACTGCCAAAAAAAAAAAAAAAAAAAAAAAGTATGACTTGATTGAAAGTGTACACTTAAGTTTAACAATTATCAAGTTATTTTTTCTAATTTAACAGTTATCATCCTGTCTCTTTTCTATGAGCTAGATAGCTCTAGATGGTACATATTCACATTGAGTGTCACATTCAGTCCTCATTACAAATGAAGACTATGTAATAATCATTACAAATGAGTATTAACTCATTTATTTCCCAGAATGACACTGTTGGGTATTATTCTTTTCTTCCAATAAGGTACAGAGCAATTAAGGAATTTGCAGTGGTCTTTCCGTAAGTAATAGAGCACAATTTAGCCAGGCTGTCAGACTTCTATACCTTAGTTCTTACACTCTATTCTGCTTTCAAAGTACAAAAATTATCTCAGAATTCTTGTTAGTTTGAAAAAAATCTCTTTAGCTTCCTGGTTTTTTTTTTTTTTTTTTTTTTTTAAAGCCTATTTAAAAAAACTATTATTATAAAACATTTACTTAACCTAGGTAAAAAGCCTCATTTTCTGGAAATAGTGTAGGTTTTTGAATGGGGTGAGAGATGAGAGAGAGGTGAGAGTCTGATTCCAGCTTCACGGCATGAGACAAAAGCCATGGGGCACCAGGGACTGGGGTAAATAAGGTCTGGCCACTCCTGTGTCCTCCTCAGCTGCAGGGTGAAGAGGAGACTTTTTCCAACCACCAAGAAAATACCACGGAGGCAACTCAGCCGTGCTGTCTCACGGTGGCCAGGTTAATCTATGTGAGTAAGAATAACAATCAAGCCCAAAATTAAACTGTAAACAACTACTGCAATAAGGTGGAGCACAGAGGACTTTCAGGGCAGGGCGAGTCCTCTGTGTGGTACGATAATGGTTGACCCATGTTATTACACATCTGTAAGAGCCCACAGGAAGAAAACGACTGACAGCGAAACCCTTATGGAAATTACAGGCTTTGGGTGACCACGGTGCACCATGGTGGGTTCATCGGTTGCAACAAGTGCACTCCTCCAGTGGGGGATGTTGATGGGGGGGAGGCTGTGCGTGTGTAGGGGTCAGGGTATATGGGAAATCTCTGCACCTTCCTCTCACTTTTGCTGTGAACCTGAAACTGCTCTAAGAAGCAGTCTGTTATTTAAAAAAAGACAGCAAAACATTATGCTAAGAGAAAGAAGTCAGGCATAAAAGGTCATGATGGCATTTGCACGAATCATCTAGAGAAGGCAACTTTGTAGAGATTGGCTGCAGATTGGTGGTCACCAGGGGAGTGGGGGCAAAGGGAAGTGACAGCCCCCACTTCCCAGTGGAAGCGTTTTCTCCGGGGATGATTAAATGTTCTGGAACCGGACAGTGGTTTTCATGATTGCATATTGCAAATGTACTAAAAACCATTTAATTGTGCACCTGACAAATGTTAAAATAGTAAATTTTATGTTACATAAAGTTTTCCCCAATTAAAAAAAAAAAAACTTTTAAAATATTGCAGTATGAGAGAAGGAAACATCAACTTGAAAATTTGGGGAAAACCCATGTTTTACAAAACGATTTTTTTGTAAGAACTACTTTGAAAAAAGAAGCATTCTCAAGAACTTCAACCAAATGTGAGAAGTTATGATCTCATGAGCTAGGTGCAGAGAGATATAACAAAAACATTTTTCTAAGGTTAACACAATGTAATGGTATGAAATGGAAGTTATGTGAGATATGAAAAGGTTGAAATAGAACTAAAATTATTCAGCAGAATTTAAATACAGTTGAAGGTACTCAAAGGCTGAATTGACACTGTGGAAAAGGAAGTCACTGGTGCAAAACAAAAACCTGAGATGCTGCTGCAGAATGCAAAAGTGAAGAACAAGTACAAGAAAATGATGAGAGGGCAGGGAATAAATACACACCCTAAGAACATTGGTCTGAGCCCTGCAGGAGTGGTAGAGCCCAGAACAACAGCCTCACTGATCAAAAACTTAATTTAGGGTTTTTTCCCTGACCTATAGCAAAGGCCTAAAAATAGAGAGAGAAAATAAAATATTTCATGAAACATTGCTGACAAGAAGCTTTTAAAAATGTACCCTATTATTAAAAAAAAAAAAAAGCAAAGAGAAGAAAATGTCATATAAATATCAACATAGGACAATCTAGTTAAGCAAGGAACAGATTTCTCTGAAATAGACTACCAGAAAATGTTGGAAGAAATTCTACAGAATTTTAAGAAAAGACTATTGTGAAACAAATATGTTTTCCCCATTTGTCATATGTGTAAAGGCAACAAAGAGACATTCCAAGATAAGTAAGAGTCCAGAAGATATAAATTCATATTTTTCTTTTAAAAATAACTTGAATGAAATGGCATAGCCACTCTGGAAAACAGTTGTGCAGTTTCTTATAAAGCTACATATGCCATTGCCACATGACTTAGTAATTTCTTTTGTGGTATTTATCCCAGAGAAACAAAAACTTATGTTCACACAGAACCTCTACCTGGGTCTTCATAGAAGCATTGTTAGTAAAAGCTAAAAGTTGGAACTTAGAGGAATGCCTGACCTGTGCTGTGTCCATACCACAGAATACTACTCAGCAATAAAAGGAACTCACCATAGATGTATGCAACAACCTCAATAAATCTTCAGAGAATTATGCTAAGTGGAAAAAAACCCAATCTCCCAAAGTAGCACCCTATACGATTCCATTTACATAACATTTTTGAAATGAAAAAAGAAGAATGTTGACAAGGATGTGGAGAAAAGGGAACATGCACACACTGTTGGTTGGAATGCAAATTAATACAAATTCTATGGATAACAGTATGAAGATTTCTCCTAACAGAACTACCATAAAATCCAGAAACCCCATTACTGAGTATATATAAGGAAAATAAATCACTATATCCAAAAGACACCTGCCCTTATATGTTTATCACAGCCACTATTCACAGTAGCAAACATACAGAATCAACCTGTCAACAGATGATTGGATAAATAAAACGTGATACTTGTCCCACTTAAACTCTTCCAAAAGATCAGGGAGGATGGAATTCTCCCAAACTCATTCTGCAAGGCCTGTACCACCCAGATACCAGAACCTGATAAAGACACGGCACAAAAGAAAACTAACTCTGATGAACATAAATGTAAAAATCCTCAACAAAATGCTAGCACACTGAATTCAACAGCACATTAAAAAGATTATTCCTCATGGTCAAGTGGGATTCGCCCCAGGGATGCAAGGGTGATTCACCATATGGAAATCAATCAAAGTGATACATTATATCAACAGAATGAAGGACAAAAAAAAATGATCATTTCAATTGATGCTGAAAAAGCATTTAATACACTCCAATACCCCTTCATAATGAAAACTCTCAAAAAATAGGGTATAAAAGAAACTTATCTCCACACAGTACAAGCACATTTGATAGAACCATAGCTTTTATCATACTGAATGAGAAATAACTGAAAGCTTTTTTTGTATGGCCTGAAATAAGACAAGGATGACCACTTCACCACTGCTATTCACAATGGTGCTGCAAGCTCTCACCAGAGCAATCAGGCAAGAGAAAGAAAGAAAGGGCATCCAACCTGGAAAGGAAGAAGTCAAATTATCCTTAATTGTAGATGATATGATCCTAGAGAGACCTAAAGACTCCACACCAAACCAACAACACCACCAACAAACTATAAACTGATGAACAAACTCAGTAGAGCTGCAGGATACAAAATCAACATGACAAAAATCAGTAGCATTCCTATATGCCCATAACAAACAATCTGAACACAAAAACTAACAAAGTAATCCCACTTAACAATAGCTACAAATAAAATAAAATACTTGGGAATAAACTTAACCAAAGCAGTGAAAGAACTTTATAATAAAAAACTCTAAAACACTTTTGAAAGAAATTGAAGAAGACACAAAAAAAGTAAAGTTATTTCATGCTCATGGAAGAAGCTTATTGTTAAACTGCCCACAAAACCTGAAGCAATCTACAGATTCAATGCAATCCCTAACAAAATACCGATGACATTGTTCATAGAAATAGAAAAAATAATTCCAAAATTTATATGGAACCACCAAAGATCCAACATAGCCAAAGCCATTCTGAGCAAAAGAACAAAATGGTAGGAATTACATTGTCTCACTTCAAATACTACTATCGAGCTGTAGTAACCAAAACAGCATGGTACTGGCGTAAGAAGAGACATCATGATCAATGAAACAGAATAGGATACTGATAAGTAAATCCACAGGTTTATGATGAACCCATCTCCAACAAAGGTGCCCAGAACATACAGTGGGGAAAAGAAAGTCCCTTCAATAAGTGGTGCTAGGAAAACTAGATGTCCATACTCAGAAGAATGAAACTGGACCCTGTGTCTCACCACATACAAAAATCAAAGCTGAGACGTGCAACTATGAATCTTCTAAAAGAAAATATTGGGGAAACACTTCAGGACATTGGTGTGAGCAATGACTTATGGAGTAACAAATACTCTACAGATGGGTGAGCAAAGAAAAATTGGAAAAATGGGGTCACATCAAGCTAAAAAGCTTCTCGCAGCAAAGGACGCAACCAGCAAAGTGAAGACGCAACCCACAGAAGGGGAGAAAATATTTTGCAAACTCTCCATCTTATTAATTTTAAAGGGTTTTGTTTTTAAATTTTTTTTACTTTAGATTTACTTTAGATTATTATGTACCTTTTTAAAAATTACAAGGAAGTAATAACTAGACCATAGAAGGAGCCCCCAAAACTCAATAGAAAAAAATCAAATAATCCGATTACAAATGGTCAACAGGTATATAAAAAATATTCAATATCATTAGTTATCAGAGCAATGCGAATCAAAACTACAATGTTGTGCTGGTTAAAATGTTAATAGTGATGGCTCGGCACCTGTAGCACAGTGGTTATGGTGCCAACCACATACTGGCTAGTGGTTTCGAGCCCGGCCTGGGCCAGCTAAACAATGACAACTGCAACAAAAAATAACCGGGTGTTGTGGCAGGCATCTGTAGTCACAGGTACTTGGGAGGCTGAGGGAAGAGAATCTCTTAAGCCCAAGTGTTTGAGTTTGCTGTGAGCTGTGATGCCACAGCACTCTACTGAGGCAGACATAATGAGACTCTGTCTCAAAAAAAATATGTTAAGGTAAACCTCTGTATACTGTTGGTGGGAATGAAAATTAGCACAACCACTGTGGAGAACAGTATGGAGGGTCCTTAGAAAACTGTAAATAGAACTGCCATATAACTCAGCAGTCCCACTGCTGGGTATATATCCAGAGGAGGTGAATTTTGCATATCAAAAAGACATTTGCACTCCCATGTTTATTACAACACTATTCACAATAACCAAGATTTGGAATCAACTTAATTGTCCATCAGTGGATGAACAGATAAAGAAATTGTGGTACACAGACAGGTGGATTATTACAGACCTACAAAAAGGATGAGATGCTGCTATTTACAACAACATGCATGCAATAGGAGAACATTATGTTAAGTGAAACACAGAAAGACGAATATCTTATGTCTCACTCATATGTGGGGACTAAATAGAAGAAAGAATTGATTTCCTGGAGACAGAGTAGAATGATGGTCACCAGAGGCTGGGAATGACAGCAGGGGAGGGGGATAAAGTGAGGGTAGTTAATGGGTGCAAAAATAAAGCCAGATAATTAGATGGAATGAAAAATATTTGATAGTACAATGAAGTGACTATAATTAACAATAAGTTAGGATATACTTTAATATAACTAAAAAAGTAGGATTGGAATGTTCCTAACACAAAGAAATGGTAAGAAATGCCTACAGTGATGGTTACCTGAATTACCCTGATTTGATTAATTCACATTGTATGAGTGTATCAAAACATCACATGTACTCTATGAAGATATAAAACTATTATGTACCTTTTTAAAAATTAAAACTTAAAAAATAAGAAAGTGGCATCTATATACTATGGATACTGTTTAGTCTCAACAAAGTGAGAGCAGCTGAGGCCTCAGCCTCCTGCCACTTGCCCCGGTTGTTTCACAAGGGGCCTTGGCGAGTGCTTACGTGAGCACCCCAACATGCACCTTTCCCTCCACAAGCCCCAGACACCTGACGTGTGTGCACCCATTGGGCTTAGGAATGTGCTCACACCCAGAGAAGGTGACCTTGGAAGATGACTTTGGAAGGAGGCTGCCCCAGTTCAGCATGAAGATTCTTCTACAGTGTTCCATTTTCTTTTATCACGGATATTTTTTACATTACTACTTATTGTATTTTGATGTGTATGATGCACTCCATGTATAATGCTCACCCATGTTTTTGGCCCAAACTTTCAGAAAAAGAATTTTGTTTTTATATATTTTTTACTTTAGATTAATACGAGGGTACAGATGATTAGGTTACATTATTTGCACTTGTTAGGTAGACTCCAAGTTGTAGTTGTGCCCCTCACCCCATACGGTGTTGTGCCATATGCCCCTATATGGTGCCTGTTAGGTGAGAGCACACCAACCCCCTCCCCCTCCCCGCTGTCTCCACCCTTCCCCCTCTCCCCACGTGTGTTTAATTGTGTTTTTCTCTTGTGTGGACATGTATTTATTTGTCTACTGGTTTTATATTATTATTGAGTAGAGCGGACACTTGCTTTTCCAATCTCATGATACTTTGTTTTAATTTTTGAATTCGAATTTTTATTTATCTATGTTTAGGTACTCGTTTTTGTATTACACAGGAAATTTAGCATTTCTTTTTTAACATATGATGGTACAAGAAATTTATTTAACAAATAATTACAAAACACAAGAACAGATACAAGGTGCAAGGGATTTTCTAATTTTCTTTTGTAAAAATATCAGCTAGGTTGTTAACTCCCACCTCAAGTATATGATGCTTTCGTTGCAAGTTTGTTGTAAGTTCAACAAAACTAATTGCCATATTTCAAGGTATTATTTTGCAAATGGATATTGTTATTACTTTCTAGAGTTATACTTTTAATGAATAAGCATAAATAAAATAACTTAAAAAACCATTTATATAGATACGATATACCCATGTATAATGTGCATCCTCATTTTTCCCTCAAAAATTTGGGCAAAAAAGTGCACATTATACAAGGCAAAACATGGTAACTTCAGGCTGACCAGAGTCCCTGCAGAAATGCCATGAGAGACGGGGGAAGGGTTAAGTTTTCTTATTTTGAGTTTAGAAAGTGTGACTTTGCTTTCAGCTGCTTTCCTTACAGGCCTCTTGCTTCATATTTTGTTTAAAGACTGGTAGATTCTTTAGCTAAGAAAAAAAGGTGCTTGCAAATTTCAATCTGCATGCCTCAACCAGTACCCTGTTGTTGAGTATTAAGTTGCTCCCAGTTTTTCTTTATTGTAAGCACCTTCCCCATCTTATCTATTAGTCTATCCAACTAATATTCTTCCCCGAAAAGCATTTCTGAAGTTGCCCCACCTCCACCCTCACAGGAAGTCTTTTGTCTGTCTTTCTTTTTTCAACTTTCTCTGGACACAGTCTAGCGTTCCCTGGTGCCCTACGGAAGCATGCACATAGCTCTATCATATCACACTCTGCTGCATTTCACATACACAGTTTGTCTCCTAATATGATTGTGAGTGCTTTTAGAAAAAAGACTTTTCTTTTTATCTCTGCATTGCCATAGAGGAAGGACTCACTAAAGCTTAGTGGATGAACGGATCTTCTGTGCAACTCTTCTTTTTTTCTTTAATTCTTTATTAAATCATAACTGTGTACATTAATGCATGTATGGGGTACAATGTGCTGATCTGATATACCATGTGGAATGCTTACATCTAACTGATTAACATAACCGTCTCCCTGCTTACTTATTTGTTGTGGTAAAATCATTCATACCCTATTCTTAATAGTTTAGAAATGTATCATTGCATGATGCACATTAGGTTGGATGCCTCCCAAAACTCTTCCTCCTCCCAGCCTCCCCTTCCCTTCCCCTCTTTCCTCTTCCCTCCTTCTTTCTGAACTATAGTTATGTCTTACCATTCCTATGAATGTGTGGGTGATTAAATGCTGACTTCATAGTACTATTGAATACATTGAATACTTATTTTCCATTCTTGAGATACTTTACTAAGAATATGTTTCAGCTCCATCCAGGTAAACCTAAAAGATGTGAAGTCTCCATCTTTTTTTATGGCTTCATAGTATTCCATGGTGTACATATTCCACAATTTGTTAATCTGTTCATGGGTCGATGGGCACTTGGGCTGCTTCCACAACTTGGCAATTATGATTTGGGCTGCAATGAACATTCTGGTGCAAATGTCTTTGTTGTAAAATGAGTTTTGATCATCTGGGTAAATACCTAGTGGGGGGATTGCAGGATCAAACGGTAGGTCCACTTTTAGCTCCTTGAGTATTCTCCAAATTCTTTCCAAGAAGGTCGTATTAGCTTGCATTCCCACCAGCAGTGTAGACATGTTCCCTTCTGTCCACATCCACACCAACATCTGTAGTTGGGGATTTTGTTTTGTGGGCTAATCTTACTGGAGTTAGATGATATCTCAAAGTGGTTGTGATTTGCATTTCTCTGATGATTAAAGATGTGTTTTTTCATGTGTTGTAAGCCATGTGCAACTCTTCTTGTCTAGTTCCATAGCCACTAAACCAGTGGTCCCAACTTTCAGCAGACATAAGCATCACTGGGAAAGTTTGCTAAAGCCATGACTCCTAGGCTGTGTCCCCAGAGAGCATAACAAACTTCCCAGAACTACTGTTGCTGTCCATCTGAGAGCACACTTCAGAGAGGCACCGCATTAACATTCTTTTATCCTTCAGCTTCCTGAGAGGAATTTCTTAAAAGAAATTTTAAGAAAATGTTCTGGAGGAGGGAGGGAGATGGGGGTCCTGGTGTATGGCACACCCCCTGGGGGTGGGACCCAAGTATAAGAGGGCATTTATCTAACACATACAATCAGTGCAACCTAATTCTTTGTACCCTCTATGATCCCAAACAATAAAAAAAGGAAAAAAGATGGAGACTTTCTATCTTTTGTATTAAGCTGGATTGAGTTGGAACACATTCTTCTTAGTAAAGCATCACAAGACTGGAGAAGCAAGAATTGTACTCTATTCTAATACGAAGGCAATAGATGAGCTGATATAAGGGAGGGGTACAGTAATGAGCAAGTATTGAGAGGGCGGAGGGGAAGGGATGGGGGGCACGATGTAGGGCTCACCTCTTGGTGGCGGGGCACAATTATAAGAGGGACTTTTTTTTTTTGAGACAGAGTCTTAGTTTGTCACCCTCAGTAGAGTGCTGTGGTGTCATAACTTGCAGCAACCTCTTGGGCTCAAGCAATCCACTTGCTTCAGCCTTCTGAGTAGCTAGGACTACAGGTGCCCCCCACAAAGCCCAGCTATTTTCTTAGAGATGGAGTTCTCACTCATGCTCAGGCTTTTCTCAAACCTGTGAACTCAGGCAATCCACCTGCCTTGGCCTCCCAGAGTGCTAGGATTACAGGCGTGGCACCTGGCCAAAGTCTCCATCTTTTTGAATGGCTGAATAGTATTCCATAGTATACATATACCACAGCTTGTCAATTCCTTCCTGGGTTGGTGGGCCTTTAGGCATTAGTCCACATTTTGGCGATGGTAAATTGAGCTGTGATGAACAGTCTAGTGCAAATGTCCTTATGATAAAAGGATTTTTTTCCCTCTGGGTAGATGCTCCTTAATGGGATTGCAGGATCAAATGGGAGGTCTAATTTGAGTTCTTTGAGGATTCTCCATACTTCCTTCCAAAAAGGTTGTATTAGTTTGCAGTCCTACCAGCAGTATTAAAGAGTTTCCTTCTCTCCACATCCATACCAGCATCTGCACCTTTGAGACTTTGTGATGTGGGCCTTTCTCACTGGGGTTAGGTGATATGTCAGGGTGGTTTTGATTTGCATTTCTCTGATGATTAGGGACAATGAGCATTTTTTCATATGTTTGTTAGCCATTCATCTGTCTTCTTTAGAGAAAGTTCTATTCATCTCTCTTACCCAATATATAGAATCGTTAGGACTTTTTTTGTTGATTAATTTGCGTTCTCTGTAGATTCTATTAATACTTATCAAGTTTTTGTCTGATTCATAATATAAAAATATCTTTTCACATTCTGAAGGTTGTCTTTGCTTTGGGTGTTGTTTCCTTAGCTGTATAGTGAGTAGAAATTTTGGGTTTTACTATCTTTGTGTGTGAGTGAGTTTGTTTAGTATGAGTTTTTCCCCCCCAGTTTGACACACTGTGCAGAATGGAAAAATCCACTTTATGAACCTAATTTGCTGAGATCTAGCTCTTGGAACATGTGGACCCCCCTAAGAGGGTGGCCTCCTATGAGGCTCTCCAAGCAGGTGGCTGGACGTCTTCCACCAGGCCTTTCTATCTTCTGCCTCATCACTTCTATAACAATTGAAGTATCTTTCTCTTGCTAATGACCTCCAAAACTGCGTACATATTTATGTCCATCAGCATGTGTGCTTCACAGCAGAAGACTGTCTTTCAACCATTGGCGCTCGGAGGACTATTTGGAAAAGATGGAGTATATCATAGCTCTGATCACAAGTAAAGGAATTAAGAAATATGAAGGGGATGGAGGGGGGAGCTGGTAGGAGTTCTGTGCTTCCTGGAGGTGAGTCCCAGCAAAGGTGTAAGGCAGGGGTGGTGTATAGGCAGGAAACAATTTCTGAAGAAGAGGCTAATTACCCCCAGAGCTGGCTTGTAATGAAGGGCTGACTATAGCTGGGAAATTACCTTCTTTTGATTCTCATGCACTTAATGGGGCTACAGAGAAAGAGTCTTGGGTGCCTTGGCTCCTGTCCAGGGCAATATTATTTAATAATAATGGGTGCTCAGTTCTTACTTGGTCGAGTTTGCAGGGTGGGAGTTTTGTTCACTAAAGCCCCTTTATGTTTTTAGTACCTTTCATCCCCAGTGACTTCCCAACACGTTATTCATCTTCAGAGTCTGCTTTGGGTGTGTGTAGGAGCAGGGCTGGGGGGGGGGGGAGGAAGGAACCACCATTTCAGAACTGGGGCAAAAGAAGCATCCAGGGGGCCGGTTACTCTCTGAAGTCCACACCAAGGGCTGCCGGGAGCTGCACTCCTTGGGCATCTAAACCCACAGAGATTTAGATGCCCACTGGCTGGCAGTGCTTTCCAATTCTTGTCATGATGATGATTCATTTAAGTACAACATGAGTACATGGTTTACATTTCCTCTAAGAATTAAAAGAAATGCAGACAACAAATACAAGCTGGCCTTCATTTCTGAGAATGATTACGCCCTCACCAAATGGCTTGGGTCATAGTCAATTTTAAAGTTGTCATGTGTATTTCTGTAAGTTCTTAGGAAATTTGGCCAACCTAAAATGAAAGGAGACATTTCAAATTTTATGCAAAAGGATAAAGAATTTCTATAGAATAGAGACTTGGAGCTAAGATAAACTCCAAGTCCTGAAGCCAATCCTGAGTTGCTATCACATCTCTATTCCAGGCAAATTTATCAGCCCTCTTAACTTCTCCTTTTGGCCATTTAACTCATGGAGCCATTATACCTCAGCTGCTGCTCGGGTAGGAAGACAAGGAAAAGCACTTATGCCTCTTGGAGACTTCTGGGGGAGATTGGGAGGTCAGGTGGGCAGTTCTTCAGCATAGTCCCCAGGAGGTATTATCTAAAGCAGAGCTCTGCACTGTTTCCCATTCTAATGGGGGTAGTGCCAACTAACTACCCATGTCCCCAGAGCTTAGACTCTAAGCTCATGAAGTAGCAACAAAAGTAATTTTATGGTTTGGGGTCACCACAACATGAATAACTATATTAAAGGGTCACAGCATTAGGAAGGTTGAGAACCACTGGCTTAGAGAGATGATAGCTTCTCCGTAACAACTCATGGGAAGGGAGGTGGAGTCCTTCCTTCATTCCAATTAGTTCGTCAAATCCCAGGTGCAGACTCCAACAGCTCCCACAAGGGCATCCACACCTTAACCTCTCAAAGATAATCATTTTTAGGTGGCTGGAAATAGACCCTCCTCTTCACTAGCCCAACTGCAACACAGCTCCTGAATCAACCAACCAACCACAACCAACCTCATCTTTCAATTTGAAATGCAACATTTCTCCTTACAAGTGCCCAAGAGTCGGAATCTCAAGGGTAAGCTTTGCTTGAACATTGAATTTGAAGGACATACTAACTGTCTTTACAAAATTGCTCTCAAAGTCCCATGACTACCTGGATTAAGGTGTCAGCCTTGTCATTCACTAGCACAAGGTCAAGGCGGGTGAATAACTTTGGGAGCCAGAATAGATCTTAGGAAGGCGCACTGGACATCCAGTTAGGGGAGAGGCTGAGGGTATCTGCAGGGAAGTGCTGAAAAAGACCCAGAGGCTCACGTGTGTGCCCCTCCTAGGAAGGAAAAGAACTGTCTATCTCTCTGTTCTCAGCAGGCAGATTATAAACTGTTGTCACTGGATCTTCTTTGCTGTATTTTTAATGAGAAATTTAGCTCTTGCATGTCCTTTTAAGAGGCCCATTACAATGATTCTAATCAAATGTAGTTTTATCCATGGGAAGAACTCTGTGAAATAAGGATTTCTCTGTTTCTTTCCATTTCCAGCCTGGTTTGAGGTCACGGCAGTGTTATTTCTGTTCACTATGGGCTGGAGTCCTTGCTACCTCAGGGCCAGCCCTATAGTCTTGCTCTGTCAATTAAAAGTCTTTGCCTTAGTCCAATAAATGTAGCCATATGTTTTAGAGGGAGTCCTCAAGTATAAACACTGGTCCAAACTCAAAACATACCACTGAAATTCAAATGCCACCTCACCTACTTGGAAGCACTTCATTCTATCTCATTAACAATGAAACAAAACAAAAACAAAACCACCCAAAGACACCTTAGATGGTAGTTTTGACCCATTGCTGCTATCTGCTTCACTATCTGGCTTAAGTGATGAAAATTATTTATCAAAATATAAACCACTTTAGTGATAAAATTGGCCAGCAGCCCTCCTTATTAATGTGTCACCAGGGCTAAGAACTTGGGGTTGTTAGAGCAAACCACATTAGATTTCTGTGGAGAATGTCAGGCCTTTAATTTAATTACCAATAATTTATCAAGGAAAATAGCAAAGGGGACATATAAAAGATAAAGTTGCCACTAGAGTCTAACTCTTAACTTGGAGGTTAAAAAAACAAACTGAAGAGTCATCTTAAGCTTAGTATTATACTAGGATGTTTTTATAGGAATCATAAAAACCAAGCTATAATGATAACGCTTGACTCACTGATTATTTACTCTAGATAAACAACTTAATGTTTAGAAAATCCGGTCGTCTACTGTTTTAGAATTCTTTCAAGTATTTCTGAAGGTTATCTGAGATGTTATCTCTTTTACTTTTGATCTGTTTGCAGAAAGTTTGGAGAAGGGATTTCCTTCTTTAGTTTGTAGGCAAAATTGCTGGAACCACGAATACAAACTACCGTCTTCTCAGCTGCCATTAAAAACCTACAATCACACATCATATACGAAAATCAACTCAAAATGGAACATAAACCTAAATATAAAATCTAAAGTTATAAAAGATGCAGGTCAAAACACAGAATCAAGTTTTTGTAACCTTGGAGTAGACAAATATTTCTTAAAATATTATACCTAGAACACAAACCATAAAAGAAAAAAGGCAAATTGAACTCCATCAAAATGAAACACTTCCGTTTTCTGAAGGCACTGTTTGGAGAATGACAGACAAGCCATAGACGGGGGGAAATACTTGCAAAACACATATGTGACATGGGCCTTGTGTCAAGAATATATAAAGAACTCGCAGAATTCAATCAGGAGAAAGCAACCTACTTTAAAACAATGGGAAAAGGTTCCAATTGACAATTCACTCAAGGAAACGTATGAATGGCCAAGTAACGCAATAAAAGATGCATCATTAGCATCAGGGAAACACAAATTAAAATCACAGTGAGATGCCACCATAGACTTTTAGAGTGACTGAAAATAAGAACTCCAAATGCAACAAAAATCCAAAAAGAAATAGTGACAATACTGAGCTCTGGAGAGAATCAAGAGCAAATGAAACTCTCATTCACTGCTGGTGGGGATGCAAAATGCTTTAGCCACTTTGGAAAAACAGGTTGACAACTTCTTTTGTTTTTATTTGTTTTTATTTCAGATCTTATTTCCAAGGGTACAGGTAATTAGGGTTCATTGTTTGAATTTCTAAGGTAAAGTTTAAATTGTAGTGGAGCCCTCTACCCAGGGGGTGTGCTGCATCCCCTTACATTGTGCATGTTAGGTGAGAGCTCACCAAAACGCCCCTTCCTCCTCCATTTCCCCTTTCCCTCCTCCCTCTCCTGACAATTTTTTATAAAGGTGAACACACACTTACCCAGCAGTTCCACTTTTGGGTATTTACACAAGAGACATGCAATCTTATGTTCACAGAAAAACCTATGGTGTATATATTTGTTATTCATAAAAGCCAGAACCTAGAAGTAACCCAGATGTCTTTAAAGAGACAAATGGATGAGCAAATGATGGTATATCTCTACAATGTATACTACTCTGCAATAAAAAGAGATCAAACCATTTATATGTGCAACCTGAGTGCATATCACATCCATTGTGATAAGTGAATGAGGCCAGATTCCCAAGTCACACGCTGTGCAATCGCATTTGTATGGCAGCCTGGAAGGCCCAAACTATGAGAACAGAAAGCAGATTGGTGGAGCTTGGGGTACGGAGAAGAGCTGACTGCAAAAGGCTTTGAGGACTTTTTTAAGGTGATGGCACGTTGCTATCTATGTATTGCTTTGTGGTCATGTCTGTATTTGTGGAAACTAGTAGAGCTGTTTACTAGAAAAAGTGTATTTTATTACATGAAATTACATTTCAGTTAAAATGACCCTCCTATCAGTCACTCAAAAGGGATGGCCTTAATTAATTAAGACCACGTTTCCTCTTAATACGTTACTTCCCCATCACTGGCAAAGACCTGGGCTTAAAAGCACAGCCCTGCCTTATTAACGGATCATCTCGGGGAAGCTTTCAGTTGGCCTCATCTTTAATTCCCACTCTCCTGGATTTGTTCAGGCTCCTATCATCTCTCAGGAAGAAGATTGCAATCACCCCCTAGCTTGCCTCCCTTCTTCTATTTTACCTTCTTTGATTCTTCTTCCGTTTTCATCTTCCTTTCATGATAATACTGTCATTCTGCTTCTCCACCTAAACCCCATTTACAGCTTTCCCTTCCCTGGACTAGTCTGAAGTCCTGAGTGAGGTTAATGGCCCCTGGATGGACCGTACTCTCTGTTCCCTGCCCTCCTCAGATGACTCTCCATCTCGCCTTCAGTTGTATTTTTGATGTCCCAGTGCTGTTCCCTCTGCCTGTGATTCCTTTCCATATCTTGTTTCACTGACCAATTCCTATTTATCCTTTAAGATTCAGCTCAAAGCAAAGTACAGATGCTTTCCATTCCTCCATTGCCTCTGGGGCATGGAAAATTTATTATAGTTGTAACTTTTGTATCTATTTATATCCTCCTGCCTCAGAAACTTTATTCAGACTGTGCTCCCCACATCCACCCGCCAGCTGCTGATCTCATCCCAGGCTGACCCAGTGGGTTCACTTAAACCATTTACCATTCCCTTGAAGGGCATCGCCTGTGGGAGAGACGTGCATCATGCCAGGCAACTGAGATGAAGGCCCTGCCCTCGGACAGCCCACAGCCTAGTGGGAGAGATAGAATTTAAGCACATTAATGAGAATGCCCCGAGAAGCATGTTGCTAGATGTGTATGCCACACAGAGATCCCGCAGGGCCATGATGAGCAGCTAGTGTTTGCTGTGGAGATGTGTGACATGTTCTAGGACCAACAGTGAACAAGAGAGCCTCTCTGCCCTGGGACGCCTTGCTTACCTTGCTGCTACAGAAGAGAAATGTTTACTCTTTTAGCAATTCTGAAAAGTAGGTTTTAAACTTGTCATCCTACTAATTTGGAAACTAGGAATCAGAGAGGTTGACTCATATAACTGGATCTCGCAGCAAGTAAGGAGAATGTTTGGGGTTGGAACCAGGAATCCAAAGTCCATGCTTTTTTCATCATGTTCTGTTCCCTTAAACCTCATCGATCTGGGGCTGCTTCTCACTTCCTGTTCTATTCCTGTGTCTCTCGAGCTCTGACTTCACCTTTTCTTCTATTTTCAGACCTCTGACTTTCTCTTTTGATTATTAGCTAAATCCAGTGTCATAGTTTTTCATACTCCAAGCTGGTTTGAGAAACTAATTCTAGTGCTGATATTCATGATAACTTAACAAGTACCGCTGGGCACCAACCATTCAAACAAACACTGTTCAGTTCATCACCTAGTTGCCCACTGGCCTTGGAACTGCTCCTTTCAGCAATCTCTGGTTCACCCTCCATACCTTACATGAGGGCTCCTACCAGTCTTGTCCAGGCTCCTGCTAAAGGAGACTTGGAAAAAGAATCTCATGCTCTAGAAGGTTTGGTACTTGGGCAGACAATGGCAATTCAATATAATATATGCATAAGTGGAGACTTCTGTAAACCATGATGAAAGCTTAGGAGAAAGGCTGGCTAAGGCCCGGGAGAAAACTGGGAAAGATTTGCAAGAGAAATCCCTCTGAAGTGGCTTCGTGAAGGAGCAGCTTTATTCTTGTTTATGGTTTGAGGAGGTGGCAGGTGCTCCTTACACAGCAACATAGGGGTGTGGATGCCATCGGGGAAATGACCAGTTACTTGGCTCAGTGACCTGCAGGTTGCAAGAGAAACTGCAGGGGGGGTCACTGATAACCCCACAGGGCTGTGACCCAGTTGCCTCCAATGGGCAGATACTCCAGGGAGTTGCACCTGCCTGAATCACAAGGAAATCTATGTCTCCTCAGCCAGGCTTCTGCTCTCTGCCACTATCTAGCGGGGGGATGTGGGGCTTGATGGAGGCTGGGGGTGTTCCTCAGTTCCATCCCCACCCCTGATTGATGTTACTGACAGAACAGAACAACTTTGTGGAATTTGTTTCTGTACCAGCTAAATTCCCCTGCAGAAGAGAAGCTGTTTTGAGTTCACAGAACCTGCACCTTAGGCCCTGTCTTTGCTCCTGCAGGTTTGTATTTGCAGCACGATTAGCTGTCAGTTCTAGCCTCCTGCCCTCCTTTATCTAGGCTGATGATCCCCTGAGGGCTGGTTGCATCTTAGGCTCAGTAAAGTGGTCCTCTGGATCAGGTTGAAGAACACACATCAACCCTGCTGAGTCTGTGGCACTGCGCGTTTGTTTTGTAGTCCCCGTGCTCCACCCAGGCCAGTACCACCTTAGGCAAACCCTTTACTCATGGGGCCTGCGTTTCTATCCCAGATCTGTTTGGCCAATGGTTGCCACCTGAGAAGATGCCTGGCCTCCTCTGGTTGCCCAGAGAAACAGGGGGTGTGACTCTAGAATATCCAGGGGTGAGCCCTATTGTTGCCCAAAACAGCTGCTGCTCTGTGCCTTGGGTCACCACCACTCTGGCATGGTTCCCTCTCAGCTGACTGTCCTCTCCTCACTCCTGTGCCACAGAATCAGCACTGACCAGCTGCAGTCCAGGCGCTGTCCACACTTCTCATGAATCACCCAAGAATCTGGACTCCTGGGGGACAGGCCTCCAGACCTCAGAGTGAGAGTAGAGGGGAGTAGTGCTGGGAACTCAAAATTTCAGGTGGAGAATATATACAGTTTTACACAGTTTTATGCCTGGCAGCAGAGCACCATGGCACCCTAGTAGGGGAAGTAGGTCCAGTTTTTAGAGGGTCTCTCCCATGGAGTATAGTGGGAGGACTTTTGAACTCTGCTCATTTGTTTATGGGGTTCTCTGGGTCGTTCTCATGGGGGAGGGGACTCCCATCTGCTTAGTGATGGATTTTGTACCTTGTGTTTGTATTCTTGGGGTCACAGCTCACCTCAGCAGGGTTGATGTGCGTTCTTCAACCTTCTCTCTTGGTGCAGCTCTAATCCGCCAGGTTATTTGCTAAATTTCTGTCCTTTAACTCTCGTTCTGGATGGGAGCCTCTGTGGAAAGCTGGCTTCAGTCAGACATCTTGTCTCCGCCCCCAATATTTTATCTTATAAATGACTCAAACGTTGTATGATTATCCTTTTAATTTAAAGTAACATGACTTTAAGATTTTAAGTTACTGAATTTTGAAACCACAACCTTGATACCATCCCTAAGGTCTTTCCTGATCCTCTTAAGTCTCACATAGCCGTGTGCCATCAAAGATGGCTACAAAGAACATGGCCTGTGCCCTCAATTTATATACCAGGCACAGAGTTCAAGATAGAAAACAGAATGCCTAGGGGATCTAATTCTTCCTAGAATAGCCAGGGACAAAGAAGGGACCATATTGGGCAAGACTGCACTTTGTAGCTGCTAGACTAGGCACTGAGAACATGTCCACAGGCCTTACCATGGCCACCTACCCATCACCTCAAAATCCAGAGGCTCAAAACCAAAAACATCAGCTCACAGTCAAATCCAACAAATATTAAAAATATTACACAAGCAGCAGTTTTATGACCTTAAAAAAGTCTTAATTTTAATAACAATTTCATAATTAGTTTTATTTATCAAAAATTACCAAAGTCACATGAATTAAAAGGCATTTTAATTTTTCCTATTTTCCTGATAAAATGTTTGATTTAAGCACTTATTTATTGTGAGGGGGTATAAAAAATTATTATACATAAAGAATATTACACCACTAATGAATGAAGACAGACTAGGACACCAGGGTATTGAATGGAGGATGGCTAGTTCTTTGGAAAGTGACGGAGGGTACACGCCAAACACCAAGGCACCAGGGCATCAAGTGACTGCTCTGTGTGCCCACACTCCTTCCATGCCTGATTTGGAGCTTTCAAGAATGGCACCAAGAAGCAAGTGACTGAGCTGAAGGGCCTCCCTAAGCTGGCTCAGGCTTGACTCTGAAGTTGCAGAACACCATTTTAAGCAATATGTTTATTTGGATGATTTCCACAAATTATACACAAAGTTTCTAACCATCACAATTCAGTGAAATACAAAACATGAAGTTACTGGCTGTGGGAAGAGAAGGCAGCACCCATGGTGGCACCTTCCAATCTGGTTGTTCTAAGAGCAGGGAGGAGTGGAAGGTCTTTTTTTAACCAAGCCCCTCATTTCAATGTACAAAAGAATTATTCTGATCAATATTAAATTGGATTGAAAACAAAATGGACTAAAAAGCAAATACTACTCTATGTTGGGGTGGAAGTGGGAAGAAAGAATGAGTCCTTCAAAGCAGGAAGGGAGACAGCTGGGGAAGGTTCTGTGGCTGTGACCCAAGATGGTCATGCTGCTCATTTTTACTTTTGGTGGTCTCAGGAAGATCCAGTTTTTCTTCTCTTTCTTTCCCTTTGTATTTGCTTGAAAGTTTCGCCAGCTATCCACACGACCTTCTCAACTTTCCTCAAAGTTTTTCTGCCACTCTCTTTCTCATTTGGCTTTCTCTTGAGCTTCAATCTCTTCTTCCCTTTGTTGTTTCCTTTCAGGCATCTCTTTAGCTTCTCTCTCTTTTCTTTTAATTTCCAGCTCAGCAAAGAGCTTCATGGCCTGTTTATACCCTTCTTGTTTGAACAATTCAGGATCATTCTCCTCTACAACTGGAGGTTTTCTTTCCTTCCTTGTTGTTGTTGTTTTGTTTGTTTGTTTTGCGCTTTCACAGTGTGTTCCACATATTCTTTTCCTGCCTGAATTACATCCAGGGCCCTCTTCTTTTGTTCCTGATCCAGTAGCAACTTGTAAGCTTGTCCACAGCTTCAAAAGCCTTTTGTGCACTGTCAGCATCACCTTGATTGTTGTCAGAATGCACCAATGTAGGTAACTGCTGAAACCTTTTTCTTTCTTCATCTGTGACTTCAGGATCTATCTGAAGAACCTCGAATGGGTTCAAATTGAAGTAAGAGGAACCAGGATGGGTCAATCTTTCAATTTGATTTTTGGATGTTAGAACCAAGTCTCTCTTCTCTATTTGTTTCACCTCACTGTAGAAGGTCATAAATGCTTACTCTGTGCAGCCTCGGGCACCCAAAGTCCTGCTCTCTCCCCAGGCACTTATCTTTTAAAGCCAATTAGTTAAGAGCTCTTTTGCATATTTGGGTAGTGATATATCACATACACATGACATGTACAGACACACAAACATACAGATTTCCAGACAGAAACAATTTTTTTAATTAATTTATTTTTTATTAAATCATAACTTGTGTACATTGATGTATTTATGGGTTTCAGAGTACTGATTTGATATACAATGTGAAATGCTTACATTGAACTAAGTAACACATCTATCACAATTATACTATTTTCTTAATAGCTTTGCAATGTACCATTGCATCATGCACATTAGGTGAGGTCCTCCCAAATACCTTTCCCTCCTCCCACCTCCCTTCTCCTCCCCTCTCTCTCCTCTTCCCTTCTACTATCTGGACTATAGTTAAGTTTTACCATTCATATGAATGTGTAGGTGATTATATGTTGATTAGAAACAATTTTTATTTGTCAGCTTTTAAATATATATATATGTATATATTATTGAGATTTTCAATCTTTTAATTACCTCTTTTATTGTCCTAAGCAATTGTTAGATATGCAACGATTTACCTTCTGAAAAGATGACTCCCTCAAAACAAAAAATAAATAAAAAGATGACTCCTAGGCAGAAACAAGGCAGAAAATTTAAATTTCAAAAATACAGAGCTAGGACTTTAGGCCCTAAATATTGTACCATAATTTTTTCATAACAAGGAAAAAAGGGGTTGTTCAAAAAGTCCCTGTTAAGACAAGATGGCCAGGAAAAGTACCCTGAACAGGGGCAAGACTTGCTATATAAATTTAGAACAATGGTAACAGTTTCTGATGTCTCAATCTCACGCTCATATACTCTTATTAGCAGACATTTCCTTTTCTATAGATATAAATTTCTTTTATAAAAGAGTTTTAAGATATCCAATTAAGGGCCAGGAGTGCTGGCTCATGCCTGCAAGCCCAGCAGCCTAGGCAGGATAATCAGTTTCAATCTGATTGCAGACCCAGTACAGTTTCAGACCAGTTAGGAGCAAAACTTTGCTCAAACAAACTTGGAGGGCTCAAAACTTACCCATGAGCACCAGTTTTGCTGAGAAAGTATTGGGCACATTGCTAATGTACTTGGTGCTCCTGTGGGGGGGGGGGGTTCTCTGAGAGCTGTACTTCAGAACCCACTCTGACAAATTAAATTTAACAGAGTTTTGGATTTGTTTTTTGTTGTTGTTGTTTTAGACAGAGCCTCAAGCTGTCACCCTAGGTAGAGTGCTGTGGCGTCACAGCTCACAGCAACCTCCAACTCAGGGGCTTAAGCAATCTCTTGCCTCACCCTCCCAAGTAGGTGGGACTACAGGCACCCACCATGATGCCTGGCTATTTTATGGTTGTAGTTATCATTGTTGTTTGGCAGACCTGGGCTGGATTTGAACCTGCCAGCTCTGGTGTAGGTGGCTGGCACCTTAGCCACTTGAGCTACAGGCACTGAGCCTCATTTTTTTTTTTAGACAGAGTTGAGCAATCCTATTGTCTCAGCCTCCCAAGTAGCAGGTACTACAGGTGCGTGCCACTATGCCAGACTAGTAGTTCTATTTTTTTTTAGTAGAGATAGTGTCTCACTCTTGCTCAGGCTGGTCTCCAACTTCTAAGCTCAAGCAATCCACCCACCTCAGCCTCCCAGGTGCTAGGATTACAGGCATGAGCCACCATGCCCAGTCTAAATTTAACAAAGTTCCATTGAGTAAAGAACAACTTAGGAACTGAGCAGCTGAACTATGCAGAGAGACTTCAGCACTGCCACATGGTTAAAGAGGGTTTGTTGATAGTACATTTGGCATTTGTGTTAAACAGCTTGAACAGTTGGCCACCTTTGCTTGGCCAGAACTCCATAATCAGCAAAGAAGAAGGAGTAGAGAAGAGTGAAGGTAAATGGAGCCAACTCTAGCTGGGACGAACAGTTGACATTTTTGTTTTCAAACTTCTTAACTAAAGTACCCTTCTAAGTGAAATGACTCACATCTTAACTCAGGTCATAACTTAATCAAAGATGTGGAAAGATCATAACTTAATCAAAGATGTGGAAAAGCTTTTTATGAGATAACAAAAAGTCACAAAGATGGCTCAAAATGGCACAACATTATACAAATACAAAATTTGAACAAGCTTGTTTCTTGTCTAAGAATCAAACCTAGGCAGCTGAGATGAAAGCACAGAATTTTTGTTTTTTTAGACAGAGTCTCAAGCTATCATCCTGGATAGACTGCCATAGCGTCGTAGTTCACAGCAACCTCCAATTCTTGGGCTCAAGTGATCCTCTTGCCTCAGTTTTTCTATTTTTAGTAGAGACAGGGTTTCACTTTTTGCTCAGGCTGGTCTCAAACTCATGAGCTCAAGCAATCCACCTGTGTCTACCACCCAGAGTGCTAGGATTATAGCCGTGAACCAGCATGCCTGGCTGGAAAGCACAGAAATTAACCATTAGACCGGCTATGAGGTAAGTTGGCCTCTGCTATTATTCCCACAAGAGTGGATTCAAAGGATTTTTATTTTTGTTTTAGATCAGATATTTGCTCTTCCAGTTTGTTAAGAGAATTTTTAAGGCTAGCCACAAAATCGTGTGTTCTTTTATTTTTTTATCTTTCATAAATACAAATAAGGCAATTGATTAGAATAAGAAATCTTTAAAATCTATTTGTTAAATTGAAGAGTCTTTAAAGGATCCATTTTTGGCCATTACTTTTAAATGGTGCACTTATTTTAAAGCAAATACCAAAGCAAAAAGGCCTTCCAAAACAAGTCAAACCAAAAATTCAAGAGTACTCTTACTAGACAGACTCCATAATCTCTGTCCAATTGGGGAGAAGTCTCCAACAAAACTCTTCATATAACATAGGGAAAGCTAACCAAGATCCCCGAAGGAGCCACAATGCCTCCAGAGAGGCCAAACAATCCAGAGGAGGAAGGAGAATGCTATGTGTGCTTCAAATACTCACAAGGATTCTTCTAGTTCCAGAAACTTGTTCTCCACTATAAACAGGTCCAAGTACCATGGGTCAACAACATCTCACTGAAAGGGACAACAGCAGAGATGGCCCTCAGCCCAAGGGAACCGAATAGGGGACGTCTCTAACTCTGCCCTAGTGAGAAGTTGCTGAACCACAGGCAAATGCCCACAATGGCAATCCTGATGAGCCTCCATTTTGTTACCACCTAATCAGGGTCACTGCTTGCTGCTCAAGTGCCAATACACTGGGACAGCAGGTGTTACAGCAAAGAGAGGGTTTAATTTCACAGGCGCCATGTGAGGAGATAAGAAGAGTTTCTCAAATCCATCTCCCTGAAAATTTAGGAGAAAGGGTTTTAAAGGCAGTTTGGCAGGCCAACGCCTAGGCAATTGGGTCTGCTAATTGTTTGGGTTCAGGGAAGAATCATAGGAGTGTACAAATTGTCTTCTTTGCTGAGTCAGTTCTTGGGTAGGAAGTCATAAGACAAATATAGTCAGCTCCTTGGTATGGGCCACTGGTCTGGGTGAGTTGGCTATTCCACTGGAATAAAAGGCCTGAAAGATAACCTAAGAAATTATCAATAGGTTTCAAAAAGGTGATTTTATCTACAGAGAAAGTTAAGAATCTTTTTGAATACCAGTTTTGTGAGTCCAGAGTAGTAATTACAGAGAAGCAAACAGGGGGGCAGTGGCTGATTATTATTGCCATTTTTTAGCTTAGCCTGTGTCTTCTCGGAGTTGTAGGCCCTTACCACAGTTCTCACCTTGCACCCCATTATTGATACCTGAAGAAAGGTTTCACTAGTTTAAAATGTGAAGGAAAATAAAAATCTCAGGACCCCCTCCACATACACACACAACGTTTTATGCAAAAGGGAAGGTCAATCCTAGAAGCTGAATCATGCAACACCCACTTCCAAATGAATTGCTATTACTATTATGCATTAGCCAGATCTCTGTGGAAAGGCAAAAAGCTTCAAGCATCTATGAAGGACTGGTCCTCCAGATCATTGATAAGGATATTCTTTGCTGGTTTCCCATAAACATGGACATGCAAATTGTAACTTAAGATCTGCAGGCTAAGTCTAGTTCCTAAAACTAGTCTGTTCCACACTAATAATGTTGATTACAAGTTTGAATTCTGAATCTTCCCAAGTTCAAAACCAAGAGATGCCAGGATCAATCATTCTTCCACCTATTCGGAGATATCTACATAACTGATTCTTCTTTTACTCCAGTTTTCTCTTTAAAATCCACCATATCAGCTGGGGGCCTGTGGCTCAAGCAGCTAAGGCGCCAGCCACATACACCTGAGCTGGCGGGTTCGAATCCAGCCTGGGCCCACCAAACAACAATGATGGCTGCAACCAAAAAATAGCCAGGCCTTGTGGCGGACGCCAGTAGTCCCAGCTACTTGGGAGGCGGAGGCAGGAGAATCGCTTGAGTCCAGGAGTTTGAGGTTGTTGTGAGCTGTGATCCCATGGCACTCTACCCAGAGTGACAGCTTGAGGCTCTGTCTCAAATAAATAAATAAATAAATAAATAAATAAATAAATAATAAAATCCACCATATCTTAGGTAAATTGTAGGTTTGCCTCACTACCCATCTCCCTCCCTTTTCTTTCTATATCTCATCTCCATTTAAATGCTCAGTTCCCACATCCCTCTTCAGAAGAAAACCAGTCACAGATGCATCTCTGGGTTTTTCCTGGGCACATTCTCAAATTTTTGTTTAATAAATAACGTCCTTCAACTGACATCTTTAACTCAGTCACTTATTTTGGGTTTTCAAAAACAATAAAGGAAATGTATTGGCTCATCTGATCAGTCCAGCTATTAAGAAGGACTTCAAACAACTTGTGTTAACCAATGTTCTTTCTTACTATTAGTAACCTAAGTCAATGACTGAGGGAAAAATTTCAATCAGTGGAGGTTTATTAAGCCAAGATTTTGGGGATGCCTGGGAAAAACACAAAATACAGGAAAGCTGTGATTGTTTTTCCAAAGGGGAAGTTGAAACCTTCAGCATTTTAAAGGCATATGGAGAGGAGAGGGGAGGTGATTAGGCAGAATGATTACATTTCTCAGAGGCCCAAGAAATCTACATTTTACATAATATAAGGGAGGGAAGGAAGTTTAAGGGGGCTATGAAGACCCTTGCCCTGGTTTGGGCTTTCTCTGGGTGCCAATAACAAGCAGCCCCCAGAATCCAAAAGCACTTTGACTCAGTTGGCACAAAAAGAAAGAACCAGTAACAGTGGCAATTTAAAAAAAAAATTTTAATTTTTTTAAGTAAATAGAAAACTCTCAAGTTTACGAGTAGTTGGGACACACTTAAGTTTCTAAGCAGAGAGAACATACCTAAAAAGAAGGTGTGAGTCTCTTCCTTGTAAATGAGGAAAGACCCTTTACAAACTTTTTCTCTTTTATTTATTGCCCAGTTCTTAGCTTTGCTCCACCTACTTTATGTGTATGCATTTCTTAAGTCAAGTTTATGTCTTTTGGGAAGTGTCAACTGCTTTCTGGAAAGTCTCGTTTTTTCCTCATTTATTCACTGATTGGTTCACTTAGGGTCTTAAGCTGATTCCACACTATTCTTAACTAACTTTTCCTTTAGAAAGTCTCTAAGATATTACCAGGGCATTGATTACTCATGGAATGGTGACTAGCTTCTTTAAAAAGTTCCTATTCACCAATCCTTCTATAGGTGTCTTAGGAGTTGAGCAGTGCCAAAATTTCAAAATTTTCTAACCACAATCTTGGCTAGTGCTGCTTTTGAAATAGCCCATAGTAGTCTATCGTCTATCTTTCCTACCCTGTTCGTGTCTAAGCTAAGGAACTGTTTCCTTTGTCTCAGCAATTGCCAACTTTTTTTTTGGAGACAGAGTCTTAGTCTGTCACCCTTGGTAGAGTGCCATGGCATCACAACCTCCATCTCTTGGGCTTAAGTGATTCTCTTGCCTCAGCCTCCCGAGTGGATGGGACTACAGGCACCTGCCACAATGCCTGGCTATTTTTTGTTGCAGTTGCCACTGCTGTTTTAGCTGGCCAGGGCCGGGTTCAAACTCGCCACCTTTGGTATATGGGGCTGCTGCCCTACCCACTGAGTCACAGGCGCCGCCCTGCCCACTTTTCTTTGAGCAGCGGTCTGCTTTTCTTTTCCTTCTTACCCTGTTCCCTACCTGTCCCTAACAGAAAGCATGAATTATGTAGATGTCCCTGAGTATGTGACAGAATGTCTGATTCTGTCTGCTCTCTAGTTTAGTTGCCTGTAAGATAAACTTGTAGTCTTGGCAACCATAGTACAGTGGTTAGGGCGCCAGCCACATACACTGAGGCTTGCGGCTTCAAACCCAGCCTGGGCCTGCTAAAGCAACAATGACAACGGTAACACAAAAAATAGCCAGGCGTTGTGGCGGACACCTGTAGTCCCAGCTATGTGGGAGGCTGAGGCAAGAGAATCACTTAAGCCCAAGAGTTTGAGGTTGCAGTGAGCTGTGAAGCCATGGCACTCTACCAAAGGCGACATAGTGAGACTCTGTCTCAAAAAAAAAAAGATAAACTTATAATTCATTGTTAGTGTGGAATTGGCTAGGCTTTAGTTTTGGGTGCTAGACATAGGTACATATTGTATGTCCTTGTTTCTCAGAGGTTAGCAAGGAATTTCCTTAATGAATAATATGTGGGGACAGTTCTAGACAGGTGATTATAGCTTTTACCGTCTCTTTGACATAAGGAGTTGGGGGGGAGGTGAGATTTTGATTTTTTTATTTTACCCTATTTGTCCAGTCTGCCTTCCACTCTATGTCAGCTTCATCCTAAAGTTGGCTCTCTGTATAAAAGCACTAACCAGAACTGCATGGACTCCAGATATACACGGACATTCTAGTGAGAGAAATTTTCCCTATATAATCAGAAAAAGGCCTGGGCTGCTTCTGGTTAGACAATCTTTAGTTACATGCTCATGCTTGCATCAGTACTAGGGAGGATGGGATGGGGTTATGCTCTTTGTCATGAATAAATCAAGTCCTCCCCTGGAGCTGGAATTAGGTCTCACATCACCCAAAATGTATATCTAAGACCAGGATCTGCTTAGAAAGAGGGAAGATTGTAGTTGATGCTAAGGAGACAACTAACAATGTTCTTTTCAGAAACCCATTAAGCCAGGAAGATGAAGAACTTAGTTTAATACATAAACATTCATTTGGCAACTGTTCTGTGCTAGTTACTGTACCAAGTCCAGAGCCATAAAAATGAGTAAAATATCTTTCTTTAATCAAGTGGAAGAGGCAAACACATGAACAATGTGATAAGGGCTTTGACAGAGGACAGTACAAGTTCTGAGAAGCAGAGAATGAAGCAAATAACTATGCCTCAGTCCCCAGACTTTTCTATTGCAGGTTTGTTTGGTTTAAATATTATTGATAGAAGCTAAGAACCTCAGAGATCAAACTGCATGGGGTGATGTAACAGACAGGCAGAAAATTTGACTCCAAACCTTAGGGCCCCAGGGGATGAGTCAGGCCTTAGGACCTAAAGAGATGTGTTGTTTCAGCACATAAGAAAGATATGAACTGTCTGAGAAACTCCTTTATTGCCTCTTTTTGTTTTATATATTGGGAATCTGCATGTCAGTGTTTTTTGAAGAAAGAGTTCCCCTGCTAAATGAGTCTGAACCATGGATCTAGCCCACTCCCTTCACTTAACCAAGAAGGAAATCGGAGCCCAGAAAAAGGAATGGATTTGCCCAAATCTCTTCTTCTCACTAATCCGTGCATCTTACTAATGCTTGAACCGAGACAAGAACCCAGCAGTCCTGACTCTCAGTCCAGTACCTGCTCTAATGGCTCACTAGGCTTTGAGGAAGAAAATTTGTGGCCAGTTTATGATAGGCAAGTACCCAATGATGAAAAGATCTGAAGAAATCAGAAGAATGGGCTGAGAGGGGTAGAGGATGGACTTCAAAAAAAGAGGACTGTCCCCTTCAACTTCAAGAAGCTCAGAATGAGAGTGGAATGTGGCTGTTTGGATCCCCCTTTCCTGCAATGTAACAGACATGCAGAGAATCAGACTCCAATCAAGTTGAAGACTGAGAAAAGTAGGCTAGAAATTGACCAAGTCGCTGTAAGGGGAAGCTTAGGAGGGGGCAAGACTGGCATGAGCAAACTGTCTTATTCTCTTCTCTCTCACAGTGCCTTATGGCTAGAGTGAAGGGAACCTTGAAAAAACACTTTCTGTTTTTTCCCAGACCAGAGAGAAAATGTAGAAATGAGATTTGAAGGGTAGAGACCCCATACTCAGGGAAGGTAAATGTACTGTTGAAGCTTTGAGCCAAACCCAAGTATTCAAGGGAAGAAATCTACTCTAGGACCCACCTTCCTCTATCAAAATCCAGCTAGCAGGGTGATGCCTGTGGCTCAAGGAGTAGGGCGCCAGCCCCATATCCCGGAGGTGGCCAAAAACTGGGAAAAAAAAAAAAAAAAAATCTAGCTAGCAAATAAACAACTCAATCCAGTTAGCCTGTGTCCACATATCATACCTGCATTCATTCCCTCTGGTGGGGAATCTAGCATATGAGTGCCAACATATACACTTGTCCAAAGGAGCCATTTTTCCCCTACAACTTTCTCACTGAGTCTTAATAGCCTTATTCTTTGCACCTTCATAAAACCTCTGCCACTATGAGACATCCTAGAGACCTTTCAACAACTCTGCCCAGGCCTAGGGTCTCCTAGGACCACAGGCTTTACAAAAGCCAGAACCTACCCTCTGGACAGCAGAGAGGAATACAATGCATTCTTTTTGTCTTTGCTTCAATCTCCCTCTCTTCCTTGTCTTCCTCTCTTCTCCCCATCTCTCCTTTTCTCTCTTATTCCCTCATTAATTCCCTTTCCTTACCCTAAGCCTTGCTAGTCCTCTGACTCCACTGGGACAATTGCAGAATGGAGTCAGAACACCAGCCCAAAGGAACACAAAGAAAGCAGAACAGCACATTCTCTTGCTACGACCCTTGGTGCAACCACCTGACCACTGTCTCTCTCCCACTCAGGCTTCCTGAAATGGATGTCACCCGCCTGCTCCTGGCAACCCTACTAGTCTTCATGTGCTTCTTCACTGCCTACAGCCACCTACCACCTGAGGAAAAGCCCAAAGATGACAGGAGCCTGAGGAACAACTCCTCCGTGAACCTGCTGGATTTCCCTTCTGTCTCTATAGTGGGTAAGTAGCCTGGCCTGGGGCTCAGCTTCTGGGCTCTGACCCATGAGAGGGGGCTGCAGGATGTCAAGCCTGCTCTCTAGGGTGCTACCAGTATCTACTGCTCTCTAGGGTGCTACCAGTATCTACTGCTATGGTCACTACTTTTTCTTCCTTACTTCCTGAATTAATCCTGGGGTAATAAATTGTCCCGTGAGTCATTTGGTCTGGAAAGGCCCCACTTGCCACTAATCTAATATGCAGCTTAGCAAGTTAGAGGCTCTGAAAAGCTTAAAGTCGAGACACTTGGTGAACTTGGTTTAACTTAGTTTTTCTGACACATAATCAATCACAGAACTCCTATCAACAACAAACTACAGGAAGTGCTGCAGAATGTAAGCAAGGCTGAGATGAACCAGTTCTGGCAGGCCAAGCTTAAGAATGACTGTTCAGGGAAAAATATGAGGGGTGTTAGAGCCTGGCACTGGAGATCTTCTAGTTTGGTTTCACCTAATAATAACACCCACACCATGTGGTAGGCAGTGTGAGGTGAGGTGAGTACTGTTTTTTTTTTTTCATATTTCACAGTTGAAGAAACTGAGGCTTAACAAAGTTAAGTAACTAAAATAAGACAATATGGTTCTTTTTTTTAGCTGGGGCTGGGCTCGAACCTACCACCCTTGGCACATGGATCCAGCACCCTACTCCTTGAGCCACAGGCACCACCCGACAACATGGTTCTTAATTGGCAAAGCCAGAATTCAAATTCAGCTGCTTAACTCTAGAACCTAAGCTCAAAACTAATATTCTAGGCTGGCATAAGGGCTCATACCTGTAATCTTAGCACTCTGGGAGGCTGAGGCAGGCAGGTGGATTGCTTGAGCTCAGGAGTTCAAGGCCAGCCTGGAGAGTGAGACCTGATCCCTGCTAAAAATAGAAAAACTAGCTGGATATGGTGGCACACACCTATAGTCTCAGCTACCTGGGACACTGAGGCAGGAAGACTGCTTGAGCCCAGCAGTCTAAGGTCACGGTGAGCTATGATAATGCTACTGCATTCTACCTGGGTGACAGAACAAGACTATCTCGAAACAAAACAAACAAAAAAGCTTTATATCCCTTACTGCCTTGCCTTTCACTAGAAAACAAGATATTCTAAACATACCAGAGAAGGAAGGGCAGGGAAAGGGGGCATCAACAGTCACTGGTCACCTTCAATGTGCCAGACTCTTCACTTTGTAAACATATCTATCCTCAAGAAAAGACTGTAAGGTAGTTATAACAGAATTCTTTTTGCAGATGAGAAAACTGAGTCTCAAGGAGGTTAAGTAGATTACATAAGGCCACACAGCTGTTTTGTCTGCAGTGAGGATGCAAATCAGGTTTGCTTTGCTCCGGAGTTCTGAGAAATGGAAAAACAAGAATATAGGAAGTACAGGTCTATTCATGTACCCAATACTGAGTCTATTTTCTGGGTATCAAAATGTTCTTGTACCTGCCAGAATAGAGACTAAAGAAGGGGAACCTGCGGTGGTTCTGAGTGGCCCAGAGCCAACTAGGTCAAGGGGCCAGGCCCCTCATGAATATTACAAGACTAGGGCCTCTTTGGATTTCCCCATTTGCCTTCCCTCAGAGGATGTCTGCCCTCAGTGCCTTGCTCCAGGTCAGCAGCTAAGCTCACAAGGACTTGCTGGTCTAAGTCCCACAATGTAACTCATCCAGCCAACCCCTCTTTCTCTCTCCTACTCGGAGCCCCCTCTAGTCCTCTTACTTTGCTATAACTCAGAGTCCCCAGAAACATCTGGCTTTGTTCTTTTTGTCTCTCTTTGAAGCTCTGAACAAGAAATCCAAAAAGATCAACAGAAAAGAAGCAGAAAAGAAGAGACCTTCTAAGGTAGGCCTGGGAGTTCTCATTGTGGGGGTGACACTGAACTTAAAAGAGGACTCCTCAAACTACATTTCTGGCTGGAAATGTAATGAAAGATTCTCCAGGGCCACATTAACAAAGAATTTGAAAGCCAGACCCCACAGAAACCCAGGCAGCGAAATAGCTTATCTGCTGAAAAACAGCTTTCTATACTAATTAGCCCCCTGCCTGAAATTTCACTCATTCTTTTGGATGAATATAGTGTTTCCCAAACCCCAGTCATTTTAGAACCACATTTAAAATGTTTGCCACATCTGAGTTTCACCTACTTATATATTTATTTAAAATTAAGATGTAAAGCTGGGTGTGGTAGCTCATGGCTGTAATCCTAGCACTCTGCGCAGCCAAGGAGGAAGGATATCTAGAGGCCAGGAGTTTGCAACTAGCCTGAGCAACATAGCAAGACCCAATCTTTACAAAAAAGAAAAGAAAAAGTTAACCAGGCATAACTCCCACCTATAATTCCAGTTACTTGGGAGGCTAAGACAGGAGGACCCCTTGAGCCCAGGAGTTTGAGGTTGCAGTGAGCTATGCTATGCCACCACACTCTAGCCTAGGTGACAGAGCAAGAGCCTATCTCTAAAAATAAATAAATAAAAATTTAAAAATGAACTTGGCGCCTGTAGCTCAGTGAGTTGGGCACCAGCCACATACACCGAGGCTGGCGGGTTCAAGCCTGACTTGGGCCTGCTAAACAACAATGACAAATGCAACCAAAAAATAGCCGGGTGTTGTGGCCTGAGCCTGTAGTCCCAGCTACTTGGGAAGCTGAGGCAAGAAAATCGCTTAAGCCCAAGAGCTGGATGTTGCTGTGAGTTGTGATGCCACAGCACTCTACTGAGGGTGACATAATGAGACTCTGTCTAAAAAAAAATAAAATAAAATTTTTAAATAAAATTAAAATTAAAACTAAAAAAAAAAAAGTTAACCCTTGAACAACACAGATTTAAACTGTGCAAGTCCACTTGCATGTGGATGCTTTTTCTGATAAATATATTGGAACACTTTTTGTTATTTGTGTGACAACTTGATAAAACTAATAGATGAAACTTGTAGCTTAGAATTATTGAAAAACTTAAGAAAAAGTTAGGTACATTATGATTGTATAAAATATATCTAGATACTAGTCTACTTTATCATTTTCTACCATAAAACATATGCAAATCTATTATAAATGCTTAAAATTTATCAAAACTTGCACAATTATAGACTATTCAAGGCTCCATTCATAGTCGAATATAAATAAACATAAAGATGCGATATTTAATAACTGTAAAATTTACTATAGTATATATTCTACTTCTGTAATCGTTTCATAGCCACCTCCTGTTGCCATTGCAGTGAGCCCAAGTGTTGCCAGTAAAGACATAAAACACCATATGACACTAATCATTTCCAAATGAGCAGTTCATCTTTATTGCATATTGCAATAAAAAGTGATCTTTTTATAAAACACCAGGGGACCCATATGAAGTGCCACTAGTGACACAGGAAGTACTCCCAAGAAGCAGAGAAAAAGTCATGACATAATGAGAAAAAGTTAAATTTCTCGATATATACTGCAGACTGAGGTCTGTAGCTGCCATTTCAAGCAGATCAGATTATTGACTGACAAGAATATATAATTGGCAGATACCTTTACCTTCTAGACACTGGAACTATAGCAGTGAATAAGAAAGATGTATCCTTGCTCTCATGCAGTTTACATTCTTGTGGGAGAAACAGGCAAATAGCAAGCAAATCAATAAATAAATTCAGCTGATAAAGGCTGTGAAGAAATAAAGCATGGTAATGAGAGAGAGTGAAGAGGAGGGTCAGGGAAGGCCTCTCTGAGGAAGCAAAGCCCGAAAACCTCAGTACCCTGGAGCAGCAATGTCCAATAGATACACAACATGAGCCACCTATGTCACTTCCTATTTTCTACAGCTGAAGTTTTTAAAAGTAGAAAGAAATAGGTGCAATTAATTTTAATATTCTTTAGTACTACATATTTTATATCCAAAATATTAACATTTCAATATGTAATTAATGTTTAAAGATTTGGGGGTTTTTTGAGACAAAGTCTCATGCTGTTGCCCTGGGTAGGGTTCTGTGGCATCACAGCAACCTTAAAGTCATTGGGCTTAAGCGATTCTCTTGCCTCAGCCTCCTGAGTAGCTGGGACTAACAGGCAGCAGGCCACAACACTTAGCTATTTATAGAGACAGAGTTCTAGCTCTTGATCAGGCTGCTCTAGAAACTGTGAGCTCAGCCAATCCACCCAGCCCAGCCTCCCAGAGTGCTAGGATTACAGGCGTAAACCACCGAGCTCCGCCTGAAAAAAGGGATTTAGTACTGCTTCAGTTTTAATTTTTAAGTCTAAATTAATTAAAATTAAATAAAATTTGAAAATTCAGTACTCAGTAGCCACATTTGGCTAGGGGCTACCTGTATAGGACAGCTAGCAAAAAATGTCCCCAGAAGAGAGAGCAGCAAGCTCAAAAGTCCTGCAGCAGGAACTCCTTTGCAGTTTTTGGTACTCAAAGGAAGGCCAGTGGCACAGCATGGTAAAGGTAGGCTGGGAGGTGGGCCTAAAGAATTTATGTTTCACTCTAAACACAAAGAGAAACCACTGGGAGTATTTAGGCTGGTGTGGGATGCGATCATAGGTCTTCCTGGAGGTCCCTTTGGTGAATTGAGTGGACTGCTTACATGAAGAGGGCTAGAGCGACAGAGAGGAAAAGATGGTGGTTTGGCTCTGGGTAGCGGCGGTGGAAATGGAGTAGTGGGTGGGATCTGGGGCCATAGTGAAGGCAGAAATGACAGAGACTGCAGATAGATTGGAAGGCGGAAAACACGATAGTTGTCAAAAACAGAAGCTGAGGCTCGGTGTCTGTGGCACAAAGCAGCTAAGGCGCCAGCCACATACACCTGAGCTGGCGGGTTCGAATCCAGCCCAGGCTGCCAAACAATGATGGCTACAACCAAAAAAAAACCCCAAAACTATTCCGGGTGTTGTGGCGGGCGCCTGTGGTACCAGCTTCTTGGGAGGCTGAGGCAGGAGAATCGCTTAAGCCCAGGAGTTGGAGGTTGCTGTGAGCTGTGATGGCACAGCACTCTACCCAGGGTGACAGCTTGAGGCTCTGCCTCAAAAAAAAAAAAAAAAAACCTGGAGCTGAGAAGACCCCCTAGGGAGAGAAGAGGTCCAGGCCATAGCCAGGTAAGTCTGGTTGGGGATGGAGGTGGAAGGAGAAGGGGACCTGATTGAGGGAGCAGGCAGGGACACGCCGGGGTCTGTGTGGGCACGAGTCCAGCAGGCAGTTGGCAGCCAGGCGCGGGTATCTGATCCGGGGCCTTCACAGACGGGCGAGATCCCAGGCAGAGGTGAGGACGGGTGTGGCGGGCGTGGCCGGCTCGGACAGCCTGGCGTTTCCCCTGCAGAATGAGGCTTCGATGAAGAAGGTGGCGCAGCCCCGGTCCCCGCCGCCCGGGCCCTGCGTGGCCACACACTACAACTGCAAACCGCCGGCGCCCGCATGCTGTGATCCGTGCGCCTACTGCCACTGCCGCTTCTTCCGCAGCGCGTGCACCTGCCGCGTGCTCAACCCTTACTGCTGATCGCGCGCGCCCTCTCCGGCGCACCGGGCTTCGGGGACACCTGGCGCTTCTCGGGCGGGTGATCGCGGGTCTGGGGTCGGAGTGACTTTCTAGGACCGGGTGGGGGCGAAACTTCCAGGAGGCGGGACTTACAGGAGACCTGTCTTGTGCTAAATTCGAAATAAAGTATGTGCAGGCTGTTGAAAAGTGCGTGGCTGTTTCTGCGAAAGACCTGGAAGCTACCGGTCCCGAGCCCCTCACCGGTAAGTGGGGGCTGCGCACGCCCCACTGTCCAGGGGTCGGGGACAATGGGTTGTTCCTGTCCTACAGCGATCTCTTCTCTGGCTCTAGGCATCGGGGACGCTGCTGCCCCCTGCCTTTAAACCTGGGGACACCGAGACCGCCTCCCAAACCAGAGACTCAGATCAGCCAGGTGGAAAGAAGCCATTAAAGAGTCTTCCACCCTTTCCTCCCAGGAGCTCTGCTCGCCCCCGAAAAAAAGACAGGAAATGTCACAGCTCTGTACACAGTCTCACTGGGCTGTGGGTCCACAGAGGATTTGTAGATAAAACAGGCAGCTGGTTGTGACTTCCAGTTTGCTGTGAGTCCCTCAAGCCAGAAGGCTGTGAGCTGAAGATCCTGGAGTCTTAGGAGGTTTCCAAGCAGAGGTGCCACTCAGGCCCACTCATCGCTGGTTCTCAGGAGTTCACAGAGGCACTGGAACCTGGGAGGAGTTTCTCCCAGCCCAGGCTAAATGAACACCCACCTAGAGTTTGGACTATTAAAGTTGGAAGCAAGGATTCCGGGATCCTTCCTCACTCCCCACCCCAGCTCTGTCAGCTAGTTAGGAGACAGTGGGCCTGGGCTTTGGTGAGTAGGCACCAATCATTGTACTAAATTATCAGGAACCTGTTGCCAAAAATGTCCCAAGCTATTCCCAGAAGTTCCATCCTTAGAGACTTTCATGAGGTCTGTGAGAAACCAACCAAGGCCCACCTTTGTATCTTTGGAAGGACCCAGGGAAAAGGAGCAACTGGATACTACTTTAGAGAGTGAGGGGCAGAGGTGGGAAGCAGGGTCTGTGAGAAAGGGCCAGCTGGGGTGGTAGGTCACATGGAAATCCTCAGCACCTTGAGGAGAAGGGCTCCAAACGACATCATCTATTATACTGTGGGTGGCTGGGAGCATTCTTGCCAGTGGGGAGAAAGGCTGAGAAATGCCACTTGTCAGTGCCTCTCAGCAGGTGGAACTCTTCCCCACAGGATAACTATGTCCAAGCAAGAGCAAGGAAACTGCAAACAATGGTGGTACCAGAAGATAACAAAACAGGCCCATGCCAAAAATGTTTCTAGAGAGAGTCTATGAGACAGAAAAATGAGTAGTTATCTCAGCCCTGGTAACTACCATGTATCTCTGTCCTGGGGGTGGGGTGGGGTGGGCTAAGGACAGTGGGGCCTGTAGGATAATATTTAGAAATAAACATATCCTACATCAAGCACACAAAGTGAATGCAGTGTGAGTTTAAAATGACTTACTTTTTTTCCAGAGGCTTAAGGGACCTGGGCCCCCCTGGGACACATGCAGAGTCAGCTTGCCTGGAATTAAAAATTCCACAAGCCCATTCTCTGAAGCTGTGTGCCCTGTGAAGCCTGAGATCAAAGGGCATGCTGCCCTTCCTCAGAGATACAGGCCAGAGGATTGACATATGTTAACAACATATTGTCAGAGGTCTATAGGTGCTCTGCCCTGAGGAAAAGACACAGTCGTTACTTCATACTGAGTAAACTGAGTGAATGCTTGAAGATACTCTTTCATTACCTCTGTTCCCATGTGGCTACTTTTCTCTTTGTAATCTTTAGTTAGATACCTACCCAGAAATTAGTCAGTGTTTAGAAGAAGAGGTTTACTACAAAAGTGATTGTATTGATATGATAATAGAATATTTCCTTTCAAGTTAATTTCAGATAGGTAAAATAAGATAATGGTGGAACTAACAGATGATGGATTAAGTGTGTACATAACTAAAAAAGTATAAAATCAAAACCTTGAATAAAGATTTTTGCTACACACCATCTCATCTTGTGTAGTCTGTTTCTGGACTTAATAAGTGCAGGAGTGAGTTTACACCCACGGCAAAGCTGCTGTTCGTTCACGTTCTGGTCATGCAACAGGGAGGAAGGGAGGAAGGGAAAAAAGGAAGGAAAAAGAAATCACTGTTTTTCAAACATTAGACAACAGACAGACGGTTTCCCTCAAGAAATGGGAAACAAACAAGAAACAGCGTCAGCCCAACTATCACTATCTTGTTGACACTATTCTGGCTTTATAGTAATTCTAATTACTTATTATGAGGATTCCAGGTCTTTTTTCAAGGTTGCTATCTCTTAGTAGTATCTAGAAATAGGTATCTTATACATCAACACTCCCTTTCCATTTGGCCTCACCAGTCACTCTCAAATTTGCATTTTGGAATGGTTTTTATGAGCTAAATGAGTAATGCTTCTCAGGAGTAAAATATTTAAATTATAATATCATCTGAATATGTTTATCATCTTTAAGTTTATAACACTAATGTTAAATTATAAAATCATAAAGGTTGGAAAAAATTTAATAGTTTTTTTGTCTGTTGCTTTGTCTTCATGTAGGATATAAAGTGAACCATTCTGCAGGAAGATGCATAGTCTCTCTCAACAAACCGTTCTAGAATTTCACAAACTTAACACTCAAATGAAGGAGCCTCTGCTGTGTTCCAAGTGTATTTCTCTGCTCTGAAGGCAAGGGAAAATGATAGCACCACCTCTGAATGCAAGAAAGCTCTAAAACTTACTGCCCATGTCAAGCATGCTTTCTAAATTCTTCTGCCTTCCTATTTGCAATTGATACAAAATCAGTCTTAACATTTTAATACCTATAGTTTGAATAGTTAGCTTCAATAATAGTAAATGTTAGTTTTCATCAATTTCTTAGCTGGAAAAATTAGTGAGTCATTCACTACATGTAACTTCATACATTTGTATTCTTTATGTTATATATTTTCTAGAATTCAATTTCTTATTTCAATTATTTCTGTTTTAAAATTTTTTCCACAAAGTAGATATTGCTCATCTCTTTGTGTGACATTTCCCAGTCTGCTACCTTGATTAAAAATTTTGCTAGTTCTGTACACAGCCAGAAACTTGGGCACAAAAGTGATTAGATCTTTAAATATTCTATACTTACCATATCAAAGATATATACTGTACACAAATAATTTTTATTTTCTTTAAAATTCAATAGTCAACATTTTGTCTAATGCTTCATGTCAGTTCAATTATTGGCATGAGATCACCATGCCAATGTATGGTGTTGTCAGTACAGTAACCAGTAATCATATGCATGTATTTAAATTTAAATTCATATTAATTTCAGTTAAACAAAATTAAAAATTTAGTTTCTCAGTCTTAACTGCCATTTTTCAAGTACTCAATAACTACAGAAAGCAAATGGCTATTATAGTGGACTATACCGAAATGCAATTTCTATCATCTCATAAATTACTATCAGACAGTGCTGGAATTTAGAAAGATTAAAATTTATCCTCAAGTGGAGAAAAAGCCATCTTTTTAAAAGCTGGATATCCAAACAAATTGGTTTCTATTAGCAAAGAAAACATGCAGATTGGATTTGAGTGTGCAGCATGCTGCATCTGCCACACCATATTTTGAGCAAAGATTGATCCATCACAAAAATCTTACTCCCAGTATTTTGTATTCTACATACCACTCTCTTGTACTAAATTTTAGCTAGCAAATGGAGACATGGCAGAAAGGTTTACCTACAATATCTGTGAATTAGGATTGGTGCTATAAATTGCACATAAGACAATTACTTAAAATTAAAAATAAGGGGGGGTGGAGCATGATGGTGGCCGGGATGGACATGTAGCCCACCCCTCCCAAGTCATCAGGTGAGAAAAAGAGGGGTTTGGACTTTTCCTGTGCATGGATCATTGGTGTGGATGGACAGTTGGAGATGCTCAGCAAATTGGTGGATTGCTTTATATGAGAGGTAATTTAAAACCACAGACTCTGTTGTAGAGATTTTTCCCTGCTTGGCCATGTTGGCTGGCAGGCCCCTCCCTTATGAAGGATAGCAGCTTGCAAATACTGGCAAAACCCAATTGACAAAAATTTATTCCTGAGCTGAGGGTGGCAGTCGAAAAAAGAGCCACTCAAAAACACAGGGAGCTGGGCAACCCAATGGAAAATTGAAGGGAAGGGATCCCACAAGGGACACAGACATTTTGAACTATCTGAAATGGCTGACGCATTCACCCAGAACAACAGGAGTGATTAAATAGACCAGAGCATTCCTGGTGGGGAATGTTGGAGGGGGCTGGCAGTTCAGGCTGTGCAACAAAGTGGCGGGTCCTGATTCAAAAGGGAAACTGTGAACCAGAAAATTGAGAAGAAGGTCCCTGTGCGCTCCAGCCATGGGAACTGGCTGCAGCCATGGGACCCTTCAGTAGCTGTGCGAGCTGGCAGCATCACCCTCCCCCACAGCTGATTGCAGTCACCAGTCTGCAAGAGAATGTGGGAGCAGAGTGGAAATATTTATGAAGTGTGGACTCCTGCACGGAGTGGGCAGGTCGGATAGGAGTGCCGTCTGGAACAGAACAGCTGAGGTTGCACAATATTTAGGTGACAAACTTTTACAGAAACTCCAAAATGGCTATAGGCCAGGTAGGGTGGTTACCGTGGTAACAGTATAAACTGTGAATCAGGTATAAGCCTGTGAACCACTCACAGCACCACCTGGTGTCCAGAAAGTATATTGCATTATAAATATATTCCTACGAAAGTTGATCCCTACATCATACATATAGATGTATATTTCTACATATATACAAGAATAATATTTTTGTGGTTGGTGCCTTTTTTTTTTTTCTTTGTTCTGATTTTTCTTCACAATTTTCTTGGAGGAGATATGGTTAATTTTTTAATTATTTTTATAGATATATTTTTTATTTCTATTTTTTTCTATTTCTAATTTCTCCTTTCTTCTTTTTTAACTTTTTTATGAACACTTCTTTTTCCCAATTATTTCATGATTATCACTATTTTTATTTTATTTATTTTTATTGTTGTTGTCATGGGTGTTGTCTGCAGTCTATTGACTGAGTCTATTATTTATTTATTATTTATTTTATTTATTTTTGTTGTTGTTGTCATGGGTGTTGTCTGCAGTCTGTTGACTGAGTGTTTTAGTGTCTCCGTCTGTTTGTGCATCTATGGGCTTGTGTGTCTGGTAGCCTTTGTATCTGTTTATTTGCTCATTTACTCTCAAAGAGCTTGGTGTTATGACCTGCAATTCTGAGCTCCCAGCACTCCTCTCCACTCTCACTCTGAGGTCTGGAGACCTGTCCCCCACAAGTTCAGATTCCTGGGTGATTTCTCAAGAGGTGTAGACAGGACCTGGACTGCAGCTGGACAGTGCTGATTCTCCAGCACAGGAGTGAGGAGATGACGGTTGGCTGAGAGTGAATTACGCTGGTGCGGCAGTGCCCTGAAGTGCAGAACAGCAGCCATCTTTAGCAATAACAAGGTCTACTCCTGGATATCCCGAAGCCACTCCCCTGTCTCCCTGGGCAACCAGAGGAGGCCGGGCATCTTCTCAGATGGCAACCACCACAGAACAGATCTGGAACTGAAACACAAGCCCCTTGAGTAAAGGGTGTGCCTGAGGCAGTAGTGGCCTGGGTGGAACACGAGGACTAGAAAACACATGCGCAGAGCTGGGAAACTGGCAGGGTGGGGGTGAACCAAAGAACCACATTACTGAGCCTAAGATGCACCCAGCTCTCAGGGGATCCTCAGCCTATAGACAAAAAAGTATAGGAAGCTAGAGCTGACAGCTAACCATGCTGCAAATACAAACCTGTAGGAGTAAAGTCAGGCCTGAGGAACAGGTCCTGGGAACTCAAATCAGCACCTCTTCTGCAGAGGAATTTAGCAGGGACAGAAACTATCTACCACAGGGTTGTTCTGTTCTGCCAGTAACATCAATCAAGGGCGGGGCTTGAACTGAGTGAACCCCCCCAGCCTCCATCAAGAGCCTGAGGTTGAAAGGCCTCACTGCCCCCTGCTGGACAGAGGCAGAGAGCAGTGGCCTGGCTGAGCAGATACAGACTTCCTTCTGATTGAGGCAGGTGCAAACCTCTGGAGTATCTGCTCACTGGAGACAACTGACTGGGTCACAGCCCTGTGGGGTGAGGAGTGACTAGGTGTGACAGAGCTACAAGGTGGGCAAGGAGGTATCAACCTTCCCAGAGTAATCTATTTGCTGGGTGGGTCCGGATTTCATGGAGCACAGGAGAAAGTAATATTTGATTTGTCACCAGACCCCTGCACTCCAGTTGCCACCCACCTGAGGCAGGTGCTGACTGAGACAATTGATTTGGACCTTTTGAACTGAGCCAATAACCTGAGGACTATTCAAGTGGTGCCCTGGGTGTGGGATTGTAGGATGGTTTGATTTTCCTTTTCCAATTGTTCCCTGTGGGTGGCCGGGTGACTTAATTGCTGATATTTCTCCACAGGTGATACTTCAACCCAGACTAACTGTTTCACTAGAGGAGAACAGAGACCAGCTGAAAACAAGACAGAACCACTTAGCCTCACCACATCATAAAGGTCCCCAACATCTCAGGCCATAGCACTGCTTGGCTCCTTGACAAGGCTCCAGGGAAAACATCAAATGGTATAAAGTATTCATGGGGCGCAATCAGTGGAAAAACTCTGGTATCATGAATAAACAGAATAGATCAACGCCCCCAAGGAATGATATGTAACTGAAGATCCCATTTATAAACAGCTGGCTGAGATGTCAGAAATCAAATTCAGAATTTGGATTGCAAACAAGATTAACAGAAGGGTGGAAAATTTGGAATTAGAAATCTGAAGAGCAATTCAAAAGTCAGAATTAGAAATTCAAGAAGAAATTCAAAAATGGTCTCAAGAATTTAATGAATTTATAGACAAAACTACGAAAGATACTGATGCACTGAAGCAAGAATTTGCAGCCCTCAAAGATCTGAAAAACACAGTAAATCCCTCAGTAACAGAGTGGAGCAAGCAGTAGAAAGGATTTCTGACATTGAAGACAAGGCTTTTGAATGCTCCCAAAGCCTTGCTTCTTCAAAGAAGAAGAGAAATGAACAGCAAAAATGAATCATTCTCTTAGAGAGCTCTGGGATAATTCGAAGAAGGCTAATATCCACCTCATTGGAATCCCTGAAAGTGATGAAGTGGTCTTGCAAGGCACAGAGGTCCTTCTCCATGAAATTATAAAAGAACATTTTCCAGATATGTCAAGAGACTCTGAAATCCAGATAGCAGACATTTTCAGAACCCCAGCACAACTCAATATGAATAAGACATTATCCAGGCATATCATAATTAACTTCACTAGTGTCAATATGAAGGAGAAACTTCTGAATACAGCTAAATGAAAGAAATCTATTTCCTACAAAGGGTAGAATATTAGAATGACTGCAGATCTCTCTGCTGAAACCATTGAAGCCAGAAGAGGGTGGTCATCGACTTTTAATCTCCTACACCAAATAACTTTCAACCCTGATATTGTATCCAGCTAAACTGAGTTTCATTTATGATGGAGAAATTAAATAGTTTAATGACATTCATATGTTGAAGAAATATTTCATAACCAAACAAATTCTCCAGGTTATTCTCAGACCTATCCTCCATAATGACCATCCCAATTCTCTACCACAAAACTAAACTCAATCAGAAATGTTTGATCAAACTTCAACTTCCACAATTGTGAAAGAATTAAAAATGTACACTGGACTTTCAAAAAACTCGATACCCAAAATTTTACCAGACCTATCAATATTCTTCATTAATGTGATTGGCTTAAACTGTCCTCTAACGAGGCACAGGTTCACTGACTGGATACAAAAACTCAGGGCAGATATTTGCTGCATACAAGAGTCACGTCTTACCTTAAAAGAGAAATATAGACTCAGGGTGAAAGGATGGTCATCCATATTTCAGGAAAATGGTAATTAGCAAAAACCAGGTGTTGCAATTCTATTTGCTGACACAATAGTTTTTAAACCAACAAAAGTAAACAAAGATAAGAATGGTCACTACATATTTGTTAAGGGTAATACTCAATATGATGAAAGTTCAATTATGAATATCTATGCACCAAATATCTTTGCTCCCAGAATGCGCCTCAATGTATAAGGGAAACTCTAACAGACATAAGCAACTTGATTTCCTCCAGCTCCATAATAGTTGGAGAGTTCAACACTCCCTTAGCAGTGCTGGATAGATCTTCCAATAAGAAGCTGAGCAAAGGAATTTTAAATTTAAATCTAACCATCCAACATTTGGATTTAGCAGACATCTACAGAACATTTCATCCCAACAAAACTGAAAACACATATTCTTATCAGCCCACGGAACATAATCCCAAATTGATCACATGTTACGTCACAAGTCTAACCTTAGTAAATTGAAAGGAATAGACATTATTCCTTGCACCCTCTTGGACCACCATGTAATAAAAGTTGAACTCAGTAACAACAGGAATCTGCATACTCATACAAAAACATGGAAGTTAAATAACCTTATGCTAAATGATAGCTGGGTCAGAGATAAAATTGAGAAAGAAATTGCCAAATTTTTGGAACAAATTGACAATGAAGACATGCATTATCAGAACCTCTGAGATACTGCAAAGGCAGTCCTAAAAGGGAAACTTATAACACTGCAAGGCTTCTTCAAAAGAACAGAAAGAGAAGAAGTTAACAACTTAATGGGACATCTCAAGCAACTGGAAAAGGAAGAATATTCCAACCCCAAACCCAGTAGAAGAAAAGAGATAACCAAAATTAGGGCAGAATTAAATGAAATTAAATACAAAAGAATTATACAATAGATCAATAAATCAAAAAGTTGGTTTTTAAAAAAGGTTAAGAAAATAGATAAACCTTCGGCTAACCTAACCAGGAGAAAAAGAGTAAAATCTCTAATTTCATCAATCAGAAATGACAAAGACGAAATAACAACAGACTCCTCAGAAATTCAAAAAATCCTTAGAGTATTACAAGAAACTTTATTCTCAGATATATGAAAATCTGAAGAAAATTGACCAATACTTGGAAGCATGTCACCTTCCAAGAGTTAGCCAGAATCAAGTGGAAATGTTGAACAGGCCCATATCAAGTTCTGAAATAGCATCAACCATACAAAACATCCCTAAAAAGAAGAGCCCAGAACCATATGGCTTCACATCAGAATTCTACCAAGCCTTTACAGAGGAACTAGTACCTATATTACTCAACCTGTTCCAAAATGTAGAAAAAGAAGGAAGACTACCTAACACGTTCTATGAAGCAAACATCACCCTGATCCCCAAACCAGGAAAAGACTCAACAAGAAAAGAAATTATAGACCAATATCACTAATGAATATAGATGCAAAAATATTCAACAAGATTCTAATAAACAGAATTCATCAACACATCAAACAAATTATACATCAGGACCAAGTCGGTTTCAACCCAGGGTCTCAAGGCTGGTTTAATATATGTAAATCCATAAGTATAATTTAGCACATAAACAAACTAAAAATCAAAGACCATATGATTCTCTCAATTGATGCAGAAAAATCATTTGATAATATACAGCATCCATTCATGATCAGAACACTTAAGAAAACTGGTAGAGAAGAGACATTTCTTAAACTGATAGAGACCATCTGCAGCAAACCCACAACCAATATCGTATTGAATGGAGTTAAAATGAAATCATTTCCACTCAGATCAGGAACTAGGCAAGGCTGCCCATTGTCTTCACTGCTCTTTAACATTGTGATGGAAGTTCTAGCCATCACAATTAGGGAAGAAAAGGTGATCAAGTGTATCCATATAGGGTCAGAAGAGATCAAACTTTCTCTCTTCACAGATGATATGATTGTATATCTGGAAAACACCAGGGATTCTACTACAAAACTTTTAGAAGTGATCAAGGAATACAGCAGCATCTCAGGTTTCAAAATCAACATTCATAAATCAGTAGCCTTTATATATACCAACAATAGTCAAGCTGAAAAAACAGTTAAGGACTCTATTCCGTTCACAGTAGCGCCAAATTAGATTAAATATTTGGGAGTTTATCTAACAAAAGATGTGAAAGTTCTCTATAAAGAGAACTAGGAAACTCTAAGAAAAGAAATAGCTGAAGATGTTAACAAATGGAAAACATACCATGCTCATGGCTGGGAAGAATCAACATTGTTA
>CAUYPK010009531.1:0-22331 GCA_963574355.1 Loris lydekkerianus
GCGTAGCAACGACTCAGCAAGGCCTGGCCTGAAACTGCCTCTACCTAGATACAGCCAATGTGGTACCATGCCACTGGCCCGACCCTGTCACTCACCTCTTCCCCCACCTTCTTTCCCTGCCCCTTCTCCACAATAAAAAAAAAAATAAAAATTAAAAAAAAAAAAAAAAAAATATTGCTATCCTTCTTCCTCATGATCCACAAGACCCTGCCAACCTCTCCAAGCACATTTTCTACCATAAGTCCCTTTACTTGTTATGCTCCAAAAATAGTGAATTTTCTTTCTGTCCTTCACATGCACCAAGCTCCTCCCATTCTCAGGGTCTTTGACCTCATTGCTCTCCCCATCTAAGATCTTCTTAGACTTGACATGGTTTTCTTGTTCCGTATTCAGGCCTTCACCTAAGTGCCACTTCCTCTGAGAGCCTTTTCTTATATCTTCCCCTAAAACTATCACAAATAGCTTTAATATTGTAAATGCTGCTATATTATCTTTGGAGTATTTATCACTGCCTGAAATTGTCTTGTTAATTTATTTACTTGGGTTTTTAAAATTTTCTTATAAAGGAATGTTTTTTTCTATATGAGAAGACAACTTTTTAGTTACAGTCATTTCTCCAACACTAGCACCTTTAGCTGGTACTTGGTAGGCTTGGTAGGCTTTTTGAAAGTGTTACAAATGAATGTCTACCTTCCTTGATTCAGTCTCTTTTTTCTTCCTTCCTTCATTCCTTTTTTATTTTCTTTGTTCCTTCCTCTCCCTCCTCCCTCATTGCTTTTGTCTTTATTATCTAAACTTTTACATGTAATCAATTTCATGTATTTAGTTTTACTTAGGTTTATTATACGATTTCCTCTATCCTACTCACCATATTTTTTAGACTTTCATTTGAAATAATTATGGATTCACATTCAATTGTAAGAAGTAATACAGAGATCCCACATCTCCTGTACCCCATTTCCACATTGATAACATAATGCAAAACTCTAGTATGATAAAGTAGAATTGTATTGGAATACTGACACTGATACAATCAAGATGTATTTCCATCACCACTCAGATCCCTCATGTTACTCTTCTATGGGTGCACCTGCTTTTCTCACACCTCTAGCAACTTCCTTAACCTCTGGCAACCGCTCATTTATTATCCATTTCTATTATTTTATCAAGAATGTTTTCTGAAGAGAATCATACAGTATGTAAACCTTTGAATTTGGCTTTTCCATTCAGAACACTTTTCCAGAGGAGATTTATCTAAATTATTGCATGTATATATGTTGCATCCAAGTTCTTGCATATTGCATATGTAGATGTACCACAATTTGTTTATTCACCCACAGAAGGATGTCTGGATTGCTTTCAGGTCAGGGCTATTATGCACAAAGTTGTTGTAGATAACCATGTACAGGTTTTTGTGTGAATGTAGATTCTCGTTTGTATGAGATTTGCTTAAGAATGCAATAGCCTTCTTGTGTTATAGTTATATGATTTATTTTTAGAGAAATTGCCAAACTGTTTTCCAGAGTCTCTAGGCCATTTTACCCTCTGACCAGCAATATATGAAAGATCCAGGTTCTCTGTATCTTTGCCAGCACTGGTGTTGTCACTCTTTTCTTTTCTTTTCTTTTCTTTTTTTTGCCATCTTGATAGGTGAGTAGTGATATCACATTGTGATTTTGATTTTCATTTTCCTAATCATTTGTGATTGTGAGGATTTTTTTCATGTATTTTTAGGCATGTGTGTACCCTCATTGGTGGAGTGTTTGTTCGTGTCTTTTGCTTCTCTCCTAATTAGATTGCCTTTTTACTGTTAAGCTGTATATGTTTTTATATATTCTAGATAATAGTCATTTGTCAGATACATGTTTGACAAATATTTTCTTCCACTGTGTAGATTGACTTTCATTCTCCTAAGAGTATCTTTCAAAAATTAATATACTTTTGATGCAGTTTAGTGTATAACTTTTTCATCCCTAAATTCATCACTAAATAGTATTATACGGTTCATTCATGTAACAAAAAAACTTGTACCTCCTAAATATATTGAAATAAAATAATAAAATGATACTGTGTAGTAAGAAAAAAAGAAAAATTAATATTGTGAAAATGTCCACACTAACCAAGGTGATCTACGATTCAATGTAATCCTTATGAAAATTCCAATATTTTTATTTCAGCAGAATTCTTTTTTAAATTTCAAAATTTGCATGGAACCACAAAAATCTTAAGAAGTCAAAATAATCTTGTGCAAAAAGTGCAAAACTGACAGTACCACACTTTCTAATTTAAAAAATATATAATAAAGCAATTGTAATGAAAACAATATGATGTTCACATAAAAACAGACATATCGAGCAATGGAACGTGATAGAAAGCTCAGAAATAAACTCAAAGCATTTAGTATCCATTGATTTTTGATGAAGATGTCAAGAACACACAATGGGAAAGAATGGTCTTGCAATAAATGGTGTTGAGAAAGCATGCAGAAGATTAAATTGCATTCTTATTTCATACCATGTACAAAAATCAACTCAAAATAGATTTAATACTTACATAGAAAACTTAAAAAAATAAAGCTACTATTAATAATAGAAAATTTAGGGGAAAATATAACATGAGTCTGAGTAACAATCGTTTGGATATGATACCTAACACACAGGCAATAATAGCAAAACTAGACAAATGGCTAAATAAATAGCATCAGGCTAAAAGAGCCTCTATATCACAAACAATCAAGAGAGTGATGGTACATCCCATTCAATGAGAGAAATTACTTGCAAACTTATGTACCTAAAAAGGGTTTATATCCAAAATGCATAAGGTACTCATAAACTAAATAGCAATAAGTCATGTAACCTAAATGAAAAAATAGACAGATCTGAACAGAAATTTCTCAAAAAAAAAAAAAAAAAGGTGTACAAATGGTCAACAGACACATGAAAAAATTTTTAAATTTTATGCCTTTTTTTTTTAGCATTGTTAAGTTTAGGAGGATGTAAATTATAACCACAATGAGATATCATCATATACCTGTTAGAATAGCTTTTACCAAAAATATGGAAGGTATGCATTGACAAGTATGTGGAGAAAAGGGAATATAAATTAGTATAGCCATTATGAATAACAGTATCAAGTTTTCTCAAAAAATAAAAATAGAACTTCCATATGATCCAGCACTTCCATTATAAGCAGCATGTTTCATGAAACATATGAAATCAACCTATGTCCATCAATGAATGAAGAGATGAATTAATAAATACAATGTGGTATATGTAAATAATGAAACACTATTTAGGGCCAGGTCTGATGGCCTACAGTAATCCTAGTACTCTTGAAGGCCCAGGTGAAAGGATTATTTAAGGCTGGGAGTTTGAGACCAACCTGAGCAAGAGCAAGACCGTGTCTCTACCAAAAATAGAAGAAAATAGCCAATATGGTGATGCACAACTGTATTCCCAGCTACTTGGCAGGCTGAGGCAAGAGGATTGCTTGAGCCCAAGAGTTTGATGTTGCAGTAAGCTATGATGATGTTACTGAAATCTCGCCAGGCGACAGAGCAAGACTTTGTCATTCAAGACAATATGGATAGCCATTACACTAAATGAAAAATCCAGGTACAGGAAGAAAAATACCACATAATCTTATTTATACACATCTGTGGAATCTAAAAAAGGCTGAACTCATAGAAATAGGGAATAGAATGAATGATGGTTATTGGAGGCAATAGGGGTGGAGAGTGAGTAAGAATTGAAGAGTTAGTGATCAAAGGGTATAAAGTTTCAGATAGATAAGAGAAATAAGTGTTGAGATAGTGTAGCACAGTGATTATAGACCATAATAACAAATAATACAATCTCAAAAGAACTAAAAAAACAAATTTCAAATGTCTCATCATAAAAATGTGACAGATTGAATTCATTAATTAGCTTGATTTAATCATTCCACACTTTATACATATATTAAAACAACACATTGTACTCCATAAATGTATACAAGTTTTCAATTAAAAATAATATTTTCCTTTAGTTATTTAACTGATGAATAATAATTGGTTATATTTGGGGGGTATAATGTGATGTGTTTTATCTATTTATGTATTATAGAAAGATTCAATCAAGCTAATTAACATACTTATTACCTCACTATCATATCATTTTTGTGTGGCAATAACATTTAAAAATCTATACTTGTAATAATTACAAAATATGCTATATATTATTTTTAACTGGGTCACCATGTGTTCAATAGATTACTAAAACTTATTCCTCTACAAAATTTCCTTAACTGGAACTTTGTACTCTGTTAAACATTTTCTTACCCCCGTTTCTCTTCATCCATGCTCTCTTTCTATGAAATTGGAAAGATTCCAATTATTAAGTGTCCATTCAATATTTATCTTCCTGTTCCCAGAATATTTCACTTATCATGATGTCCTCCAATTCTATATATGTCATCTTCTCTTTTTTTTAAGGCTGAATAGTATTCCATTGTATATATACACCACACTCTCTTTAGCTGTTCATTTATTGATGGACACTTAGGTTTATTTCTTATCTTGGCTACTGTGAATAATGCTGAAATGAACATGGGAGTGCAGATATCTCTTCTTACTTCAACTTATTTAGATATATGCCCAGAAATGAGATTTCTTGATCATATAGTAATTGTCTTGTTAGATTTTTGAGAAACCTCCATAATCTTTTCCAAATGACTCTTCTTATTTACATTTCTATCAATGGTAAATAAAGGTTCCTTGTTCTGCACATTCTTCCCTACATTAGCTGTCCGTGGTCATCTTGTTAATAGCCATTCTAACAAGTATAAAGTAGTATCTGTTGGGATATAATGTCTAAAGACCAATATTTCTTCATGTATCCATCAGACCATTTGTATCTCTTTTTTTGATAAAATGGCTGTTCAGATCTTTTGCCTGTTTTATAATTGAGGTATTTGTTGTCTTTTTTTTTTTTTTTTTTTTTTTTGAGACAGACTACAGCTTCTCACTCATTTGCCCTTGGCATCATAGCCACAGTAACCTCATACTTTTGGGCTTCAGCAATCCTCTTACCTCAGCCTCCCAATCAGCTAGTACGACAGGCACCCACCACAACAACTGGTTAATTTTTAGTAGAGACGGGTCTCACTCTTGCTTAGTCTGTTCTCAAACTCCTGAGTTCAGGCAATCTACCTACCTTGGCCTCCCAGAGGGCTAAGATTACAGGGTTGAGCCAGCATGCCTAGCTATTTGTTGTCTTTGTATTTAGTTGAGTTCCTTATATATTTGGGGTATTAACTCATTATTAGATGTGTGGTTTTCAAATAATCTTCCTGAATCCATGAGATATTTATTAATTATTTCTTTGGCTTTATGAAGCCTTTTAGTTTGATGCAATCCCATTGGTATATGGTTTCTGTTATCTTCTGTGCTTTTGGAGTCTTAGTGAAGAAATTACTGCACAGATGGATGTCATAAATGTTTTCCCCTATTTTTTTTAATTGCTTTAAATTTTATGATTTCACATTTAAGCATTTCATTCATTTTGATTTATTTTTGTATAGTATGAGATAAGGACCCAGTTTTATTGACCTGCATGTGGATATCCAGTTTTTCCAACATCATTTATTGAAAAAATGCTTCTTTTCATGCTAATCAATACTCAGAAAATTAGGAATAGAAAAAAATTACCTTAACATAATAAAGATCATAGATGAAAAACACACAGCTGACATCATACTTGATGGAGAAATACTTAAATTTTCCTCTAAGATCAGGAACAAGGCAAGGAAGCCCACTCACACCAGTTCTATTCAACATAGAAGCCTTAGCCAGAGCAAGTAGGCGAGTGAAAGAAGCAAAATGCATCAAGATTGGAATTAAAGAAGTAAATTTATGTTTCTAGAATACATTATCTTATATGTAATAGCCCCTAAGGATTACACACATGCCTACACACACACGCACACACACACACACACACACACACAAACATTAGAAGTAATAAACTTGATAAACTTTCAGGATACAAAATCAACAAACAAAAATCAGTTGCATTTCCATACATTAACAACAAAACATCTGGAAAAGGAATTAAGAAAACAATTAATTTAGAATAGCATTAAAAAGAATAAAAAAGTTGAGAATAAATTAATCAAGGAGGCAGAACTTGTACACTGTAAACTGCAAAATATTGCTGAAATAAATTAAATAAGACACAACTAAAAGAAACCCTGTGTTCATGAATTGGAAGACTTAATATTATTAAAATGTCCACATTACCCAAAGCAATTTACAGATTTCACACAATCCTAATCAAAATCACAATGACAATTTTTATAGAAAGAAAAAAAAAATTTGCTAAAATTTGGATGGAAGCACAAAGTACTCAAACAGCCAAAACATTTTAAAGGAGAAAGAACAAAGCTAATGGTTTCATACTTTGTCATTTCAAAACATATTACAAACCATTATGGTGCTAACATAAAGTCAAATGTATAGTCCAACAAAATAGAACGTAGAACCCATAAATAAACCCATGCATATATGGTCAACTGATTTTGAGCAGGGTACTCTGACTACATAATGGGTAAAGAATAGTCTCTTCTACCAATGTTACTGGAGAAATTTAATATCTACATGCAAAAGAATGAAATTGGACACTGATCTTACACCATACACAAAAATTGACTCACAAGGGATTCCAGACTTAAACATATGGGCTAAGACTATAAAACTCCTAGAAGAAAACATATGGGAAAAGCTTTACGACATTGGTCTTGGCAATGATTTCTTAGATATGACACTAAAAGCACAGACAATAAAAGTAAAAATAGACAAGTGAGAAAGCATCAAACTAAAAAGCTTCTGCTCAACAAAGGACACAATCAACTGAGCGATGAAACAACCTAGGGAATAAGAGAAAATATTTATGGACCTAAATATATATGGAAGGATGAATAGATAAAGAAAATGCATTATGCACATACAGAGAAGTATTATTCAGCCACGAAAAGAAAGAAATCCATGGTAATCAGTGGATTATGTGGATTAATGAATCTGCAGTACATTAAACCAAGTGAAATAAGGCAGTCACTGAACACATTCTGCACAATTCCACTTAAATGAGATATCTGGCCCTGTGTGGTGGCTCATGCCTGAGATCCTGGCACTCTTGCAGGCCAAGGCAAGAGGATCATTTGAGCTTAGAAGTTAGAGACCAGCCTGAGCAAGCTGGTGAGACTCTGTCTCTACTAAAAACAGAAAAATTTTCCAGGCCTTGAGGATGGCACCCGTAGTCACAACTACTTGGGAAGCTGAGACAGAAGGATGCTTGAACCCAGGAGCTTGAAGTTGCTGTGACCTAGGCTGATGCCAGGACAGTCTAGACTGGGGCAACAGAGTGAGACTCTGTCTTAAATAAATAAATAAATAAGATATTTAAAGTATTCAAACTCATGGAAGGTGAAGGGGGCCCGAAGAGAGAAATGGGAAGTTGCTATTCAACAGGTACAATGTTTCTGTTAGGCAGGATGAAAAAGTTCTAAAGGTCTACTGTACAACACTGCACCTACAGTTAAAAATGCTGTATTATGCACTTAAAAATTTGTTACAAGTGTGGATCTCAATGTATGTGTTTTTTACCATAATAAATTAAAAGAATGTGTAGGACAGTTCATGCCAATTATTGCACCCATGTTACCAGCAAAAGAACTGTGCTAAGAAAATCTTGATATAATAGAGTAGCAAATATTTTTTACTCAATGATCTTAGGTTACACACATGTTCCCATAGAACTCAAGAAATAACTTCATTGTTAAAATTTCTGTAGGAAAAATATTATTGTAAATATGAGTGTGACATTACTGATTTTCACATTTTCCTTTTGCCATGGCAACACTTATTTTTAAAACAAGGTGTTTGACTATGCAAATGTCTCTGGGACTTAGAGTCTTGCTCCATCCTCTTCAAATTTTACAGCCCAGGGGAAGTTTCTCAGTGTCATTATGCCTCAGTTCCTAATAGGTAAAATAGACTTACCTACATATTTTATGGGAGATTTTAGTAAAATGGGATTAATCCACCCATATATTAGAGAAGTGTATGACCCACAAGAAGCACTCAATAAATAATAGTTACATTTATAATTCCCAGGAGAAACGGTATCATTAAACCAGCTAACTTTGACCTCAGATGGAAGACTACTTGAGACCAAGTACATGCAAAGCCAGCATTGAAGCAGGAGTTTCCTGTCCTGTACTTCCCATGTATAATTTGCCTTTGGCTCATGCTCAATCAATGCATGGCCAGATCTGTTGTGTTATTGACATAACGCTTAGGAGGTTTTCCTTTTCAAAAATTGTCTTTAAAAATGATCAAGAAATTTATTATATCATATCATAAATAGAACTAAGAGGTAGAACAGTTTTTCAAGATAATTTACCAATTCATCCAACTCTGCAAGGACATATGTCTTTCTGTCTTTATGTTTGGTTACATTTTATTCAGCAAGATCACTGTTTTATCTCTGTCTTCATGTTGGTTCTTTCAATGAGGGCAGCAAGAGACAAGTGGAGAAATGCACTTGATAGATTTTTGATCTGGAGAGGTGCAAGACAGAGAGATAGCAAAAGAAAGAGTGAGAGAGTAAAAGAGAGTTAGAGAGTTGTCTTCCAGCATGCAAGTGTGTCTTTTTCTTCAGTCTGATTGGGCCATTGTAAATTATGAGTCTATTCTTGGATGACTAGAAAATGCAAACTGATTAAATTATTTTAATCCAGATTTCTTCCAAAATTATTAAAATGATGAATATCTGAAAAACAATTGTGAGAGAGTCAATAAAAGGAAATAGAAATTAATAGCCTGCCAACCAGATTGACTAACCTCACCTTCCCTAAAAATACACAGCATGTAATAAAGCAATATATGTATGAAAAATTCATGTAAGGTTAAACTCTTAGGACAATTTATCAGATAAGTATTTTAGGTTTTTGAAGTTTTACTGAACTTCAGGGCAGAAAGATCTCACAAGGATTTTGAAAAGTTTTCTCCTTAAAATTACATGATAAGTTATAGATATTAAAATATCACCATAAATATGAGTCAAATAATTTGATTTTATTTATTAAATTTATTACTTTCCTGTTTTTTCTTCTTCTTAGAGCTAGCAGGATATCTAGAATCTAGAATTCAGATGCTAGCAGGAAGAACCATAAATTGGGTTTCCCAATATTGTGTTTTAAAAATTGTTTATTAGTAGACTTGAAACTACACTAATTTAAATTTTACAAATAATTTTTCACATTTTACAAAATATTTTAAGTATATTTATAACTAGCTACATAACCAGTTGGAAGAAAGTGTGAAGAACAAGAGCGGAGGTGGTTAGCGAATGTCTTTTAGTACATGATTGGACTCTGAATATATTTTAATATGCTGTGGGCGTACCAGTTAAAAGACTAATTGTTAACATGAGAGAAGAAATGGAGACAAGTTTAAAAACAAAATGATGACAATCATTGATTACTTCTTTCTTTTTTTTCTTTGTAGCAGAAAGTCTGAGTTAGGTGTTTAAATCATGAAGTCATTTGCAGTGAACACATTTATTAAAAGTTCTCAGTAGATTTTCTTTTGCCTATATTTAGTATAAAAGTAGTGACTATTCTTAGCATAATTATTCCATTATGCTTCACATAATTTCATTGCTCTTGGTCTGAACAGTGACAAACTAATTATTTCTGCCCAGATTTTCGAGGATTATCAACTCGAGGATTATCAGTTGATGACATTTTCCCACAGGCTACATCCTCGCACCCATTGTTCAGAATATAGAGCTTTGTAGGACTGAGGTATAAGCAGGGTTAAAGCAAAGAGACATCCATAAGCCTTTACCAGCTTGTGGGTAAAAAATAGAGTCAAATTAACCTCTAGATTTCTAGACCTGAATATCACAGGCTCATTTTCTTTTTGTTTTAGAGGTTTTATTTTTCTTTTTATTAAATCGTAAACACATAGATCATGTATACATTAATGCATTTATGGGGTACAATGTGCTGATTTCATACAGAGTTAGGAACACTTATATCACACTGGTTAATATATGCCTCATCTCATTTACTTAATTATTGTGTTAAGAATTTATGTTCTCTGCTAATAGGTGTGACCCCACCATTCACCCTCCCTTGATCTGACCTTCCTCCTTCTCTCCTTCCCCCCCCCCCTTCCTCCTTCAACTTGCCAATACCGTAATTTTGGACTTCTAGCTTCCAGAACTGTGAGACAATAAAAATTTGTTGTTCTAAGCCATCCAGTTTGTGGAACTTCGTTATGGCAGCCCTGGGAAATGAATACAGCACATTTTAGAGAGTGTCTAAGATCCTGGGATTACAAAAAGATAGATCAAAATGAGCCTGTGATCTGTGACTATTTTCCCTAGATCACAAGCTCATTTTGATCTCCCTTTTTAATCCCAGGATCTTAGACACTCTCTAAAATGTGCTGTATTCATTTCCCAAGGCTGCCATAACAAAGTTCCACAAACTGGATGGCTCAGAACAACCGAATTTTATTGTCTCACACTTCTAGAGGCTAGAAGTCCAAAATTAAAGTATTGGCAGGGCCATGGTCCCAAAGGCCCAAGGGAAAGATGTTCCAGGGTCCTCTGTTGGTGTGACTCCACACAAAAACAATAACACCTACTCAATCCATTTTGCATTGAACCGAGGAACCCTGGGAGGCCAACACCCTAAACCCCTCCACAAAGAGGGACCAGGATGTGGCCCCTCCTAATTGATCCTCATAGGCCTTTATTGAAATCTCAGGCATGAGAAAATACAGCAGAGTGGCAAGGTCAAAGAGACAATTGAGGTTAAAAAACAAAAAATTTTTCTTTAACTGTGTGATTGATCTTAACATGTTCTGTTTACTGCTCTTCTTTCTTGTCTTTTTCTTATCACTGCTAATATATGACTTAGGGCTGGGACAGTACACTGTGTCTAGAGAGCACTGGTTTTAGTACCTAGAGTCAGCAGTGATATTTGGCTTTTCCCAAGACTACTGTGTTCTTAGTGCCTAGCACTTTTAACCCTATGCTATATCCTACAGTTCCTACAGTTTTCTCCTAGTTTCAGGCGGCTCAGGTATTTACTGGCTTATAGATAGCAATCTTCCCATCTCTGCATCATTTTTCCTCTTTGTCTGTCTCTGTGTCCAGATTTTTACTTCTCATAAGGACACAATACTATTGGATTAAATACCATCCCATGATCTCACATTAACTTGGTTAGCTTTGTAAAAACCCCATTTCAAAATAAGGTCACATACAAAGGCAATGGGGGTGAGAATTTCAGCATATCTTTCTGGGGGGATTAATTCAGCCCACAAAATGTGCCTCCTTACCTTAGCACCTATGGGAATCTTCAGGTCATATCTGACATGAGCTGCCTAGGGTCACTGTCCAAAGGATAATTCCCCATAGATTCTGGGCCAGAAACCCATGTATTGTGGGTCCAACACATCACTTTGGCTATAGCTCTATTCAAAGAATTATTGATTGAATCACTAGTTTGTGCCAGCCCTGGGAGTACATTAGAAAACAAACAAACAAACAAAAATGATCATTGCCAACAAATAAAAAAAATAATAGTATGATTAGAAAAGATGTTGTATGTTTTAAAGAATACATGCAGGATGGAAGAGTATTCTTTTTGTATCAGGGTCTGCACAGTAAAGGGGAGTGTTCAAATAAACTGAAAAGACTCCTCCAAAATTCAGTGATGCTGCCATTCAGAAAGGCTTTTCTTGGCATGTCTGTGAACATAGCCCAGAAGATGTCCTAAGTGGGGTACAATGAGAATAAGTGATTCCAAATCCAGAACAATCCTGTTCAATCTCCTGCTTAGTTTGGAATGAGGTTGTGCAAGAGATTGAATTTAAGGATACTTGTTAAATGCAGATGAAACTTTTACCAAGGCAACAGCTACTTGGGTTCAGGGGTGGAAGCTGGTCATGATAGCAGTCAAAGAATGTGAGAAAAAAACAACCATAGCACTGATAAGGCTTCTCGGCTCTGAATTTTACCTGGCAGAATCAAATGAGTGCTCTGTTTGCCAGATAGAGCCTGGGTTAGTTTATACTTTCTTGGTGAAGGACAGCCCTGTAGCTGCAGAGATCCTGCCCTCCCCGTTTCCTGCATTTCCTCTGTTTATATTGCTGCTGCCATGATTGCATGGACTGGCCTTGCCTGTCTCACAGCTACCAGCATCAACCCAAAGAAACACTAAACTGCCCACACTGATCTGGTGGCTTTGACCTGCCAGCCATGCTCTGAGTGAAATGGGGAAAGGCTTTGTCCCCCTAAAATTTTTAAATTTTAATTCTTCTTGGAAGGAGTATCCTTGATTATCTCATTTCACTAGGAATCTAAGACAAATTTTTAAAGACTAGATTGCCGGACATTCAAATGGTACTAAAAAATGTCATATGTAGAAATATCCCTCCCAATCCATGGTCAACTTACGTCCAAGAGTTAAGACCAGACATCTTTTTTTTTTTTTTTTTTTTTTCTGTTTCTCAGTAAGCTGCCTAACTAGTTGTGATACTTAGTAACAAATGAGTCGCTATCTTTCTAAAATAGTCTTTACAATGAACCCTTAGAATATCATTTTGAAATATTTCTCTAAAATTTCTCCCATAGGATTATAAAGCCTTATTTATGCTAAAATTAGTTTCTCTTCTGAAACCTTAAGAGTAAATTATTTTTATATATAGCATAAATACTGAGATGTATGATAAAGTAATTGATAATAACAAATACTTTAAAATTTTTAACTTTTTAAAATCTGTAAATACTTTCAAACTGTGAGAGTGCTTTTAAGAATAAGAATACTGCAAAGAACTCCCATATACCCTTTAGCCTAGATACAACTATTAGTATCTTACTCCATTTACTTCATCAATTACCAGACAGATAAACAGATAAAAGTATAATATATATATATGTGTGTGTGTCTGTGTATATATTCCTGAACCATTTTTAGTTAGATATACTATTACCCTTTACCTTTAAATACATTAGTATGAATTTCATTAAGAATAATCATAATAGAGTTATCAACTTCAGTTAAAGTAGTATTGGTACATCTAATAAATTTTACATAGATTTATCTTAGATATATAATCTGTCATCTATATTTCAATTTTTCAGTTGACCTGATATCCTTCATAGTATTTTCCCCACTCTCCAATAAAGGATCTGGTCTTGTTCATATATTACACTTAGTTGTCATGTCTCTTTTATTACCTTTAACCTGGAGTATTCCAAAACTTTTTGTCTTTCATGACCATGACATTTTTGAAAAATACAGTTATGTGTCTCTTTTTAAAAAATAAAATATTTCCTTATTTTGGTTTTGTCTGCTAGTTCTCATGATTAAATTTATGTTATATATTCTCAGTAGGATGACAACATAGGTGATATATCTGGACATACACAATAGCATTTAGCCTCTCATTGGTGTTATCAATTTTGAAATATTTAACTTTGAAACACCCAAAGCCTTGCCTGATTTTTTCCACTGTATAATTACAGTTTTAATTATTATAACAGTTATAATTATTACAGTTTTTTTCCTCATGAAACTCATAAGCAGTTTGTGGGAAAATGCTTAAAGATGATGCAAATATCTGGCTCCTCATCAAAATTTAGCAGTCATCAGTGGTTGCAAAATGCTAATTTTTCAACTTTAGCACATTCTCCACATTTAACAGTTGGCTCTGAGCAATCTACTATAAACACAGACTCTTCCTTCTTTCCCACTTATTTCGTTATTTATCTATTTATTATTGGTATGGACTCATGAATTTCTATTTTTCCACAGTTTATAATTCATTTCAGTACTAAATAATGTTGATAATCAAAGAGCTTAGGTCTGACAAGAAGGAGCCTATTCACATGGCTTTATAGTTTTGGTATTCCCCTCTTCCTTTATGAGATCTTTCCTACTTCGTCTTATACCTACCCTGTTCCACCCGCAGAATCAGTCAAGGAGTTAGACTGAATCAGAATCAGTCAAGGAGTTAGAGTTCCCTTACAGATGACTAGGACTAGAGACCAAGACCTAGGAACTGAACATGTGAAATTGGAATGCATTTGCTTACTGATGCTTAAAGAAGAGCTAGGAAATATAATATATGCATGTATAGAAACAAATACATTCACCAACCTGCAAGTATACACATACATATACTCACATTTTATACATAGGCATATATTCATGCACGTATATCCACATTTAAGAAATTATGAGTTCATCTTGGCACCACCAATTCCAATTTACCAGCAAAGGATACCTTATTCCCTGTTCTCTTCCATATCTTTATGTCTCTTCTTTCTCAGTGAAAAGCCTAGATCACAACATCAACGTAGGTATTTATTTGCTCGTTCACTTGTTCACTTTTTCTATCCAAAATTGTTTCAGAATTGATTTACATATCACAAAATTATTCTAATTAGAACAAATGAAATACCTTTTCTCAAGTATACCTCTATGTCTTTTTTATACTTTGGTCTTTTATTTCCATAGTCATAGGAAGCACAAAAAAGTTTAGGTTCTATCAAGTTCCAAAACCTGTACTCCTCTCCTTTAAAATATTGATGTATAACCTTGGCTCTGGAATATTTGTCTTATTACCAAGGAAAAAAATTGAGAATAAAGAAAATCACCCTCTTTCTTATGTCAAGTATGAACATTAATTTTGAAAGGTAAGAGGTTGGAATTTGTTTGAGAAAAAGGTGATGCCAAGAAGGCATCCTGTACACCTCAGAAGCCCCAGAAATGAGATACTGAGATATGTAAACCAATTTATAATTTTATAGCATTTAAAATTTTTAACTTGTCCTTTGATTTGTTAACAGAATACAGTACAATCTCTTATAGTTGACCACTTTGCTACATTGACCATCACCTTACGTTGACCTAATTTTCATAAATTGGATGTGCCACATGTACATATCAGAACAGTGGGCCTAGTTCTTTATGTTGACCACCTCCATATGTTGACAGTTACAATCCCTTGGGTGGTCAGCTTATAGAGGCTCTACTGTAGATACTGCTTCAGATCTAGATTGTTGGAGAAGCCAGAGTTTTGCTCACATATAAATGGGGATGGAATAATTTAAATACCTATTACCAAGCTTTTGCATATAGAAAAGGACATACTACATTTAATAGTATAATAATGGAAGTTACCATGCAGTAACATTTCCTAAAGCATGATTCTTGTGATACAAATTACCTGGCAGCATTATCACGAGTACTTAAAATTAGATTTATAGTCAAGTAAATTTGGAAAATGCACTGTAAAATACACTAGACATGTAGAAATTTTTCTCTAAGAATCATTAGGATCTTTATTTTGATAATGTAAATTGTATGTTGCCAATAGGAAATACAATCACCATGTCACTATACCAGAGTTTAAAATGAATTATAAGCCTACCTCAGAGATATTGCAGGTTTGATTCAATGCCACCTTAATAAAGCAACTTTGCAATAATGTAAGTCACACAAATATTTTGTTGTTTTTTTCAGTACATAGAAACCTGTAGTTTATTAAATGTGCAAAGGCACTATATGTATCTACCTTAATTAAAAATGATTTATTGCTAAAAAAAAATATATATATATATATTAGCAATCATCTGAACCTTCAGGAAGTTGAAACCTTTTTGCTGGTAAGTGGGTCTTGCCTCAGTGTTGACAGCTGCTGACTGATAAGGGTGGTGGTTGCTGAAGGTTGGGATGGCTGTAGCAAATTCATAAAAGAAGACAAAAATGAAGTTTGCTACATAAATTGAACCTTCCTTTCATTAAAAGATTTGGTGGCATTTTATCCACAGTAGAACTTCCTCCAAAATTATGTCAATTGTCTCAAACCTGATACTACTTTCTCAGCTAAGTTTATGCAATATTCTAAATCTTTTTGTTATTTCAGCAATATTCAGAGCATCTTCACCAGGAGTAAAGATGTTGTTTCTTCCATTTTAAGAAATAACTTTCTTTGCTCATCCAAAAGAAGCAACCAACTTCTCATCTGTTCAAGTTTTATCATTCTAAGAAATCACTGTTTTTGACCAACCCTAAGAAACAACTCCTTATCTTTTCAAGTAATTCAGTCACATCTTTAGTGTCTACTTCTTATTCTAGTTCTTTTCCTATTTCCACCACATCTATAGTGACTTCCTTGAACCCTTCTAAGTTACCCATGAAGTTTGGAATCTTCTCAATTACTGTTAATGATATTTTGACCTCTCCTTATGATTCATGAATGGTCTTACTAGCACATAGAATGGTGAATCTTTTCAAAAGTAGTTTCCATTTACTTTGCCCAGATGGACCAAAGGAATCACTATCTATCACTGTCACAACTATATTCTTACAAAATTTGTATTTCTAAAATAATAAGACTTAAAAAATAAAAATATTTATTGATCCATGGGCTACAGAATGGATATTGTGTTAACAGGTATGAAAACAACATTAATCTTCAGAGATCTTGAGTAACCAGGTTCATTGTCAATGAGGACTGGTATTTTGAACAAATATTATTTTTCTGAGTAGTAGGTATCAACAGCAGGCTCAAAATGTTTAGGAAACCATGCTACAGTCAGATGTGCTATAATCCAAGTTTTGTTGTTCCATTTATAGAGAATAGGCAAAGTAGATTTAGCCTATTCTTAAGTACCCTGGGATTTTGAGTTGTAAATAGGCAATGACTTCAACTTAAAGTCACCAGCTATATTATTCCCTAACAAGAGACTCAGTCTGTCTTATGAAGCTTTAAAGTTGAGCATTGACTTCTCTTATTTGGCTATGAAAGTCCTAGATGACATTTTCTTTCAATAGTTATGTCTATAGTGAAAATCTGTGTTTAGCACATCAGTGATTTTAGCTAGATCTTCATAATAACTTTACTGCAACTTCTATATCAGTGATTGCTGACTTGCCTTGCACATTTATGTTCTGGAGATGGTGTCTTTCCTTAAACCTCATGAATCAGCCTCTGCTAGCTTCAAAGTTTTCTTCTTCGGCTTCCTCAACTCCCTCAGCCTTCATAGATTTTCAGAGAATTAGGGCTGTGCTCTGGATTCACTTTTGGCCCAAGAAAATGTTGTGGCTCATTTGATTTTCTATCCAAACCACTAAAACTTTCTTCATGTCAGCAATCAGTCTTTTTCTTATCATTCACGTACTCACTGAAGTAACACTTACATTTCATTGCCTTCAATAAGGTTCCATTTGTGTTCCCCACTGGGCTCACCGTTAGGCAGTACAGGCCTACCTCTCAGCCTCAGTATTTGACATGGTTTCCTTACTGAACATAATCATTTTTAGCTTTTGATTTAAGGCAAGAGACATGTGACTCTTTGTTTCACTTGAACACTTAGATGTCACTGTAGGATTACTAATTAGCCTAATTTTGATATTGCTATGTATCAGGAAATAGGGAGGATGAAGGAGAGGGAGAGAGGCAGGGCAACAGCTGGTCGGTGGAGCAATCAGAAAACACACAACACTTAACTAATTATGTTCCCTGTCTTATATGGGCACTGTTCATGGTGCCCCCAAAGAATTACAGTGGTAACATCAAAGATCACTCCCAGCTCAGTTGTTATATTAATAGATATAATAATAGTTACAAATTTAAAATATTGTGAGAATTACCAAAATAGGACACAAAGACATGAAGTGAGAACATGGTGTTGGAAAAATAGCACCAAGGGACACAAGGTTGCTACAAACCTTCAGTTTGTAAAAACACAGTATCTGCAAAGTCCAATAAAGTGAAGCACAATAAAGTATGGTCTGACTATATCTGTCTATAGATTATCTCGTGACACAGTACAAATAGTCAAAAAAAAAAAAACAAAAAAAAACAAAAACCCACACTTTGAGGAATGCTGCCAAAAAGTAATAAAGGAAATAGTTTTGATTTATTTCTCCTGGTGGAGAGGTAGACTATAGTGCTGGTCAAACTGGCTGATGTTTAAGAATTCTTGGGGGTAGGGTAACATGTGCTGGTTATCCGGGGTACCAAAAATATAGAGACACAGGTGGCAGATTTTATCCAAGAAAGAGGCCCAAAGCTGAAAGCCAGAGAAGTCCCACATGTCACCAGGTCCAAGGACTGAAAACATGAAGCTGAAGGCTAAACAATTAGTAAAAATAGAAACAGAATGGGAAGACAGACCCTTTCCACAAAATTGGAAATTAAATAGGTCATAGGCTTCAAACATAAATGAAGAAAGAGGAACAAACTCTCCTAAAATTAGGTTGGAATCTCTGAGTACATGAATGACTTGGCCTGAATTAAAGGAAAAAGGTCAAGAAAGTATTACTGTTCTGTGAGATGAGAAGCTGCATTTTACTAACACTAATAGTTGTTTTCTGTCCACTTACATCCAGGGTGGTAAAAAAAAAAAAATCTTACTCACCACAGCCTTCCTGAGAGAGAAACCACTCGAGGGCATTAGCAGTCAGTCATTGGCGAAGAACCACACCTTATGTTCCAGAACACATGGATCTGAGCTCAAGCAATGTGAATAGGAACAAAAATAACCAAGATTTTACAAACCCAGACATTATACTTTCAAGTCTGAACTGTAAGTACTGCAGTCAGGGAGATGCAAATTCCCTGTTCTTGCTTGAACAGACTACAGATGACAAGAGAAGGGAACAAGCACCTGGGAAAAGGCACTTCCCTTGGCCATTCTTGGCAAAGTCGTGCACCAGTTCCCAAGCAAGGAGAGCCCAGGATTAATAACAGAATCATTCTCTACTCAGATGGGTTCACACCTAATTACTTTAAATATAAAGTATGGAGATTGTTCCAGAGAGTGAGATCACTCAGTTCCTAGTATTCTTTCCATTTTATAAGATTCAAAAAAATTACCATAGTAGGTGATTTCAGGTAAATGTTATGTACTATACACTGTCATGGACAGTCTAGTGACCAGAGCAGAGAAAAACAATAACCAAGGAATGGTGTGAACAATCTTCCATCCCTCTATGCCATGGCAGGATGGCAGGTGGAATGTGGCAGTGGCACCAGGCAGGCTGACTTCCATGCGTGGCTCTGCCACTTCCAGGCTGGAAGAATATGGGGACTTTATTTGCCTTTTCTATACTTACTGTATTCTTACCACATGGTCTTTTTTTTAAGACTAAAATTGTGTCTTTCCCAACTCGAGGCCTTTGCATGTATTACTTTTCTACAGAGAGCACTCTTGAGCAACTGGTCACAGAGCTGGCTACTTCCCATCCTTTCAGCTCAACCTCTTTAAGAGGCCTTCTCTGATCCTGAGACTAGATGGTCTGGTGCCATTTCCTCTGTCACAGTACCCTCATATTGTCTTTACAGGAGTTATGACAATCTACACCAGCATATTTATTTTGTTGATTTACTGGTTTATCTCCCATACTCTTAGCATACATGAAGGCAAGGACATTTTTTTTTTCTTTCGTCTTCTTCTTTTTTTTCTTTTCTTATTCTTAAATCATAGCTGTGTACATTAGTGCAATCAAGGGGTACAATGTGCTGGTTTCATATACAATCTGAAATATTCTCATCAAACTGTTCAACGTAGCCTTCATGGCACTTGCTTACTTATTGTATGTAGACATTTGTATTCTGCCTTTAGTAGGTTTCACCTGTACCCATTCTAAGATGCACCATAGCTGTGGCCCCACCCATTAACCTCCCTCCGCTCTAACCTCCCCCCTCCATTCCCCTTCCTTGGCCCTTTCTTCATAATCTTGTGATATAGTTGGGTTATAGCCTTCATGTGAAAGCTATAATTTAGCTTCATAGTAGAGCTGAGGACACTGGATACTTCTTCTTCCATTCCTGAGATACTTTGCTAAGAAGAATATGTTCCAGCTTCATCCATGTAAACATGAAAGAGGTAAAGTCTCCACCTTTCTTTAAAGCTGCATAATATTCCATGGTATACATGTACCACAATTTGCTAGTCCATTCGTGGGTCGATGGGCACTTGGGCTTCTTCCATGACTTAGCAATTATGAATTGGGCTGTAATAAACATTCTGGTACAGATGTCTTTGTTATATTGTGATTTTTGGTCTTCTGGGTATAAACCTAGTAAAGGAATTATAGGATCAAAATGGCAGGTCTATTTTTAGGTCCCTAAGTAGTCTCCAAAAATCCTTCCAGAAGGAACGTATTAGTGTGCATTCCCACCAGCAGTGTAGACGTGTGCCCTTTTCTCCACATCCATGCCAACATCTCTGGTCTTGGGATTTTGTGATATGGGCTAATCTTACTAGAGTTAGATGATATCTCAAAGTAGTTTTGATTTATATTTCTCTGATGATTAAGGATGATGAGCTGTTTTTCATGTGTTTGTAGATTGTGTGTCTGTCTTCTTTAGAAAAGTTTCTCAAGTCCCTTGCCCACCCTGAGATGGGATCATGTGTTCTTTTCTTGCTAATACATTTGAGTTCTCTGTGGATTCTGGTTGTTAGACCTTTATCGGAGGTAGAACCTGCAAATATTTTCTCCCATTCTGAGGGCTGTCTGCTTGCTTTACTTACTATGTTCTTGGCTGTGCAGAAGCTTTTTAGTTTGATCAGGTTCCAATACTGTATTTTTTTCTTTGGGGGGGGGGGTATAATGTGTGGATTTTATTATACAATTTGAAGTGCTTACATCAAACTAATTAATATAGCTTTCATCTCATTTACTTGATTATTGTGTTAAAACATTTACGTTCTATACTTGATAGATTTGACTTGTAACCTTGCAATATGCTCCATAGTTGTGGTCCTACAGTTAATGGTAATAGCCGATGTAAGTAAAGGTACAGAGGAACAGGTATTCTTATTCATAGCTAGAAGGAACTATAAACTACAAGAAGGACATTTTATGATCTTCCAACATGTGCCAAAATCCTTAACAGTGTATATATTTTTGCCCCAGAAATTTCTTTATTAGAAATATGGCATAAGGAAATATTATAGACATGCAAAAATGAGAAAATATTAACTATAAAACTGTTCATTACAGCATTTGATATAGAAAATTTAGAAATTATCTACTAGTGCACTTACAGGTAAATCAGTTAAACAAATTAGTGTGTAGCCATTTGATAGAACAAGGCCACAAAAAGCATTCATTATAAAAATTTATTTTAAAAGATTAAAAATATGCATGATATATTAAGTTAACAAAGCAAGTTACCAAAAGGTATGATGTCCTCTTCACAAAAGTACTTGCTCTTTGTGGTAATCTTGAGTGATTTTATTCACTTCTTTCCTTGCTTGTTCTATGTATTCTCTCTAGTTATCATGTATTATTTTAAAATTAGTACAAAAGGTTATTTTAAAAAGTAGAGATCTGCCTTTTTCTTCTGGGACTGACTCACAAGGAAAAAAGAAAACAAATACCCTTCTAACTAGACTCTCTTGTAGTTTTCTATAACTGTTAGTAAGATGAAATAGCCTAAGAAGAGGTGGAACAGAACCTCGCACCTAGATTTTCAATCAACCAATAAATTACCACCATGAAATATATATATATATATATATTTTTTTTTTTGCTTCCTGCATATTATTTTTTTTTTTTTTTTTTTTAATTAAATCATAGCTGTGTACATTAGTGCAATCAAGGGGTACAATGTGCTGGTTTCATATACAATCTGAAATATTCTCATCAAACTGTTCAACGTAGCCTTCACGGCACTTGCTTACTTATTGTATGTAGGCATTTGTATTCTGCCTTTAATAAGTTTTGCCTGTACCCATTCTAAGATGCACCATAGCTGTGGCCCCCCCATTAACCTCCCTGCGCTCTAACCTCCCCCCTCCCTTCCCCTTCCTTGGCTCTTTCTCCATAGTCTTGTGATATAGTTGGGTTATAGCCTTCATGTGAAAGCTATAATTTAGCTTCATAGTAGAGCTGAGGACATTGGATACTTCTTCTTCCATTCCTGAGATACTTTGCTAAGAAGAATATGTTCCAGCTCCATCCATGTAAACATGAAAGAGGTAAAGTCTCCATCTTTCTTTAAGGCTGCATAACATTCCATGGTATACATGTACCACAATTTGCTAGTTCGTTCGTGGTTCAATGGGCACTTGGGCTTCTTCCATGACTTAGCAATTATGAATTGGGCTGCAATAAACATTCTGGTACAGATGTCTTTGTTATATTGTGACTTTTGGTCTTCTGGGTATAAACCTAGTAAGGGAATTATAGGATCAAAATGGCAGGTCTATTTTTTGGTCCCTAAATATTTCCCAAACATCCTTCCAGAAGGA